>LQNS02278075.1:4399306-4418032 GCA_001587735.2 Parhyale hawaiensis
GGGGGGGGGGGGGGGGGGGTTGAGGCCCAATCGCCAGAGTTTTGTGAGTTACCTCTGCCATTATAGACGCCAGGAGCAGGTAAATTTTTGGACTTACCTAGGAGCCACACAGACTTGTATAAATTGACAGACGGGCCTTGCCAGCGCCTATTCATACATATCAAACATAAACAGAACGAGGAAATACTGTATTGATACTTGCATCCACTTTTATGGGAACATTTTCGTAGTATTTATGCAGTTTTATAATAATTTCTACTATAAACGCTCAAATGGTCAAGATAACGAAGATATCAAAATTTTCGACGGGCCGGAGTAAAAAACGTTCCCGCCACTGTGGCCCGCTGGCCGTAGTTTGCCTACCCCTGACCCACCTAGGCCTTCGGGACGTACGTCTTTCGTGTCCACTTTTCTTCCTTCCAAATTCATGCTCGTACACGTCTTACTTTCTTCTGTTCTTCCTGGACTTGATATTCCCTTGTGCGTTGAGCCCGTACGGGAACACCCTCTTGCATGGGTTCCACATTTCTATCGACGTGCTGTTTGTCCCTTATTTTTTCTTTTGTTAAATCGCCGTTTTTGCCGAAACGGAGACTCAAACTATTTAATGCACTAACAATAATAATTTCATCTCGTGCGGTAAAGATGGAAATGCTGACAATAAATATATATGAGTAGCTTGCGATAATCGTACTTTTTGTTAACAAAACTATACAGAAAATACTATATGAACTATTTTGAAGGGCAGCTAAATAAAGATCGATATATTCTTCCGGCAATTATTTTAAAAATACACTTTTTTTCCCTCAGCTGAGGCGCACCAATCCGATAAGAAACTTACAGTTTTACCCTCTTTCTTTGTAAATGACTAAACCCGCCATTATGAATTGCAAGCACATCTAGAATGCCACATTCATCCAACTTTTAGTTGAGCGTCTGGGGCTCGGTCATATGTAAGTTAATATCACAATACTTTCATAACTTGGAGATGGTAATAGGGAACTTTACCAGAGAGCATTAACGACCGACAAAAATATTTGTAGTTGGAATATAAAGCAAAGAAGGGAAAATCCTTAAACGTAACTCATTTTATGAAGATGCACGAAGTCATAATTTTTTCAATGATAAATTTTTAATCATAATATGAATTTATTAAAAATAAAACTGTACTACGACTTACTTTAATAACATGCTGAGCGATTTTCGCATTAACCCTTTCTTTTAATAACAAGACGCCGCTAAAGTGATTCAAGATCGGAGTTGGAGCTCGATCAATAATTCTTGTACTGTCGATTAGACTTAATTAACATGTACTCACAGGCATGAACTCTTTACTGCGTACTGTACAAACTTGTGGACGGTTTGTCGGGGTCACAATATACATTCGTACGCCCAACTGGTCGCTGGGATGTGCAGCTTGCGCTTCGTTTCGATACATATTTAATTGCGGTAGCATAGATACAGCAGCATAAAAGGCGTGCGAGTCTTGCATCGCGTTGTCAGTGTGAATGCGTAACGTAGCAGGGCATTAGAAATGGTGCCGTTGCTATGAAAAGTTGTGTGCGGCGACGTCACTCGTTGAACATAATCTACTCTTACGTCCAAGAGTCGTTTTAATATAGGTACCTATGCTGACAGTCTGTAAATTTTCTTTACGCGCTTACGGCCGTTTACGGATATTTCATGTAAGAACCTTTCCATGCCTTTCACTCGTATAATTCATAATATTTTCTCTCGAAATTTACGCATAGTTGTCCATCTGTCATCAGGGAAGCTTATAATGCATTCAACAGGTGGATACTAATGATTCAGTTCAAGCATTGCCACGTTCGACAATTTCTCAGTATGGTCGTATAGCTGAAGATATCCTTACGGACTACATTCAAAATGTCAGCAGAGGGTTCTTTGCTATAGGTTAAATACACGATATTTTACGACAAGTCCTTCGATTTTAGACGCATCAGCATCCGTTTTTCGGTGAGTGATCTGACTTTTAGAACTGCACGTTTCTATATTACTATTAGTTATCGACCTCTGTCGATAACTGATAAGAGCACGTCGTAGATAAGTTTCGTAACAATTGAAATTAAGAATATTTGAAAGTTTCTCATAGTTCCAAGCAAACAGAAAATTATATTTATATACGCTGTGCACTGTGATTATAACTTACAATTATTGTAGTAAAGTCTTTATACTCATTCCATGGCAGTTGCTTGCATTGGTTTGCTCTTCTAGATAAGAAATAATAAAATTTCATTCATTTTCTCTCAACTGAAAAAGATTCCGCTGGAGCTATTCAATGGTGTCAGTTTCTAATTTTCTTACCGGCAGCGGTAGCTTTCGTTTCTAGCGGACGATACGAATAGGCAGAAGTAACAGATACTTTTTTGAAACGTTTGCGTCGCCTAATCAAGTTCCTCATGTGTTTCAAAACAGGAAGCTTCAGCATCCGAACTTTCAAATTACTTTGCTGCTGGAGTATTTGTATAAATACAAGGTGTCCATAAAGTCTGATTACAATTAAAAATCTTTGAATGGTAATTGATGAGATATATGAATTGGATTTGTTTTACTATACTCAGCTGTTATCAAAGTTTTTAATCGCATTATATTTTTGTGTTTTGGCTATTTTGTTGATAAAAGAAATAGTGCTGAATGAACTCTTTAAAAATGGCTTCTCTTCGAGAGCAAGCACCAGGTCTATCATAGTAGGCAATAGAGCACCGTTTCGACATGCTTTGTGCAACTAATGGTCCCTATAAAGAAATGCATCAATAAGGTAAAATCTATAGGGATGTATGGTTCTCGTTTCATAAGAATTTCTTCGTATTTATCTTTCAATTTACTTTGATAGTAACTTTCTTAAGTGATCAAGTTACAAGCTACCTATGGACAGCCAGTATGATAATGGGAATAACAACTATTGTGATACTATATTGTCCTTGTGGGCTCGGAATGATATTTTGAAGAAACATAATTTTGCTAAAAAAAATCTGTTTTTTTTTTTGTTCAAATGAGGGATTTTCGACATCAACAATTATTAAACGCCTAAATATGTTTTTAAGAACTTGTAGACAGAACTTGTTGGTTTTCCTCAAATTAGATTAGATTAAGTAGACGGCAGTAGACAGACCAACAAGCCCATTCCCATATACGCGCCATTCTGTCACACCTCTGCATAGAGGTTACAACTTTCTCTTTGGTAATATCTCTGTCACTCTGCTGCTGAGATAGTAGATTTTAAAGGTGACATTCCGTATTCATAGTGCTGCATAATAGTTACAATTTTATTAAAGTGATGTTCCCAGTCTTTTCACCGCTTAGCAGTTGCAGTGACACTCTGTAGAAGGGTCCGAGGGGAATTCAAAAAGTTCTCAGAAAGTTTTTCTCCGAACTGCTTCACTGAACCAAGAACGTCGAATGCTCTCCGATATGACAGCCTGCCTCCCACTGCCATACATGGCACAGTTCAGGCCGTAGCAAATGGTGGCAACGAGGAGATGGCGGCCCTCATTTTTGTTAATATCAAATACTAATAATTGTTAGTCTCCAATTCCCAGTCAAAACATAGGTCTGAATTTCGTTTTTACTTCATTCGAAGGCAACGCAATTGCCACTTACCACACAAACAGTAAAGCGCAGAAAAAATTTTATAGATAGTCACGACCTCCCAGCCAGCCACATGGTTACCAAACGCTTCATGGTAATCTATCCAAGTGTATCAAACTTACGTCGAATTGGTAGAATGAATCAGAGGAAAAGAACACTACTCTTGGCAGAGCAATACGTTTGCATAAACGCAAGAAAGCTTGAACTTAGATTAAATATTTTCAGCAATTCCGCGAACTTTTTGAATTTCCGTCGTATATTCTAGTCATACCACTGCATAGAAATTACAGATGTAGGGGATAATAAAGTGGATATTCTAAAGCCATACCAACCATTACATTGCAGTTACCGATCTAAAAAAATATATATAGATTCGCAATACCACTGCGTAGCAGATACAGGTTTAGAAATGATTTCCACAGTCGAACAGCACCAGAGTTACAGGGCTGGTTTTTTGGATGATATTTCTCAGGCACTATAATGTTACCCAAACAGACAGTATAAAAATATGGTGTCAATCTCAAAAGCTTATGCCTGCAATTTTATCAATTACTAAAGTTTCTCTAGGTTGGGAGGCGACAGAAATCTGCTATCTTGCTATGCCTGTGACACTACCAGCGTCACATGCCGTGTTACCAGCATGGGCTCCTGTCACGTGCGATGACACGCGCTTATTTTTACATGCTGAAGGATGCCTCTTGTTTTCTCTTGTAAAAATAAACCACAAAGGCTGTCATAAGCATCTGACTCTCCTTTGGGTTTTTGTTTTGATAACCGCAAGCTGAGTGCAAAGAAGGAATTAGGAGTTTGTTTACATGCGGTTCGTGAAAGAAGAAAATTGAAGAAAGAAATTATTTAAATTTGTGCTTAGCAGGGGTGTGCAATTCTGAATTCTATAGTAATTTCAACTAAATAAACGCTCGTTTCTGCAAAGAAGTACTTCTTAATTGGGAACCGAAAATGTCATGAACAGTAATTTTATTATATTGAAGTGTTAAAGTATAGATTATGGTTGGGTTTTTGTCTACACCGTCCAGACAGTGAATTAATATTATTAGAATTTTTAAAATTCAAACATCCATGTCTCAATTTCTCTTCGTTCGTTTGGATCCCCGAGTCCAGTGTCAAGTGAATATTACAGAAAATATTGGAATTGAAATCTTGACAGCCTATTTGGATCTTAAGGATCCAGTTTTCAATGAAAAAGAAACTGTAAAATTCAAATCTTCGCAACCCATTTGCATTCCAGAATCTTGTTTCAGTAGTGCTGTACCTATAAGAAATTGATAAGAAATGGTGACGGTAAAGAGACAAAAAATACGACTTGCATTAGTGTTTACTTCGTCATACTGCATCCAAACTTCAAACACATTTCAGAAATGCGTAGTTGTCCTTGCCCATTCAAATGATACAGCGAATGAACTCTACCCTTGAGCGTTGAAATTAAGGCTCATCTGTGCCCATTTAGGAATTTTATTCCTATGATACACGTAGCTACGTATTGGGTAAAGGTTTAGCAAAGAAAAAAAAACGAAGTACCCCCTACCTTGGGGTGTTTGATGAGGTCTATACCCCATTAGGTACCTATGTCAAGTTCTGCATCTGCCGGCCATACAACTGTCGAGTGTTAAGCGTAAATATCCAAAATGCTGGTTAATATTACCGTTTGCTTTGACTATGGCGTACCATATGTTAAATGGTGCTTGTTCATGCCATGCTACTCCTAAATACTAAGCATAAATATTAAGTATCATTGATAAACAATTTTCTTTGACCATAATAGCACATACATATAAATATAGATAGCGGCTGGTGGGCCACTTACTAGCTGTGCCAATAATAAGAAGCCAATAATTGGCTTCTTTTTGGATTAATTGCTTGAAAAGAATTATTAATAGGCTTACCGATACTTTATTGGTGTTTCTGATGTGTATGCACGTTATGATGCGTTCCGAAAGCCATTTCTAACCTTAACATGTTTTTAAATATTTTCAGGGGCGAATTAAAACAAATCGTTTTATTAATCGCATTTCCTACTGTACCGATGTATTATTGTTTATGATATAAACGACAGCAGTAAATTACAAAAAGATGTATTGCAATAACTTGGTGGGCCAAAGCATGAGCAAACGCGTATAAAAAATGCTTAATAAAAATGATAAGTCTGCGATAGTATCAGTGTAAACAATCGCGCACTACATCCTCTTTAACTCTATAATAACAATTTAGAACATGAGATCATGACTCGACAGCGGTAGTATTTTTCTTTTCATTGAGATATTCCATTATATCATTCCTTTATTCGCTGTAAAACATTCTCGTTGTGTGGGTTCTTATCATTAGAATGGGAAAATTTTTAGTCATGGCATTAGGGGAAAGTTACTTATTTCTTTTCGGCCGTACAGCTTTTGACTTATCTTGGTATGGAACGGGCCTGCTTTTTGCAGCTATTGTACGTCAAGAAGTTCTTTGTAGGAAAGGCAGAGTTACGGCGTCATTATTTTAGTGAAGTCAGATGGCATTTTTCTTACTGCTGACGAATTATAGGAGAAGCCAAGAATTTTAAGAATATTCTTGAGTTTGCGCAAGTATTAGCCTGCATCCGCCTTCTGGCACACAGGATGGTATTATTGCCTAGATGAGGGCGCGAAGCATATTGTACTCACTGCCAGTAGGTACCGTGCAGTGTGCCTGTAGGCTGGTCTGGAGCACATTTTGAGCACTGCCAGCAGATGCAATATTGCCTACATGTTGGCAAATTACGCATTTTGATTACTGTCAGCAGATCGAAATAGCCTACATGTAGGCAAATTGCGCATTTTGCTCACTGCCAGCAGATGCAATATTGCCTACATGTTAGCAAATTCGCATTTTGATTACTGTCAGCAGATCGAAATAGCCTACATGTAGGCAAATTGCGCATTTTGCTCACTGCCAGCAGATGCAATATTGCCTACATGTTGGCAAATTACGCGTTTTGCTCACTGTCAGCAGATCGAAATAGCCTACATGTTGGCCAATTGCGCATTTTGCTCACTGCCAGCAGATCGCGATCCCTGGAGAACAGTCGTGGTGACGCCCGTGGTGATATTGTCTGAGTTTCGCCACCCACGGCTAGGCTTCGACAGCCATCATGGCTTTCAATTGTACGGCTGACGGGAGTCTGTAGACCGCCGAGGCACGCCGCTCTGCCTAATTGTTCGAGAAACAAATCGGTCGGGACTTACTTCAACGTTTATAACTTTCTGTTACCTACTTATTCATTGCGGAGGATAAACAAAGTTTAACAAAAAGTGCCTTAGCATTATCTATTTATTCTAGAGCCTTATATGTTTATTGGCTCCCAGGTAAATTGCTGTCGTTCTTAGTATAGCATAGGGTTTTTGAAAAGTTTATACTTTTCTATGCTGACAGAAAAATGTGACTCTGGGGTAGAGAAATGCATGTGGATGATGCATCTTTTCTACGCCTTCAGAAACAGCAGGAGATTCTTAGTGCAAGAAACTTTAGCTTTCTGTGTTTATCTTCGCAGTTCCCATGCATGGAGCAATCGTGTTTTTTGTCATAGATACCGTTTGTTTGTTGCTTGTACGCACAAACTTTTCAGTTGTCGAGGCGCTCATGTTCATTCTTTCTTCTCTTCTTTGGATCATAGCAAACCCTACTTACCTCGGTATTTGTTCTCAACTCACATAATGACTGCTCGAGATATTTTTCTCTCAGCATATACACATGCGACCGTATAACACTCATTTGTATGTTGCACATGTTTTTGTATAAATAAATAGCTTCTTGTATATTGTGTTCTTGTGTACAAATATCTGTCAAAAGAGTTATTTGACCGTTGTTTTACGAGTAGCATATAGTATAGCGTGCTCTCGGCATGTAGTCTTCACCTAAGTTTCTCCGTAATCTGACTCTCCTTAGGACATAAATTTGAATGCCATCTCATTTTGTTTGATATTTGCTTAACCTGGACTGACCTCTCAACGACAACGTGCACTCTGGATAATCATTGCCACTCTGGATATTCATTGCCACTCTGGATAATCATTGCCACTCTGGATAATCATTGCCACTCTGGATAATCATTGCCACTCTGGATAATCATTGCCCCTCTGGATAATCATTGCCCCTCTGGATAATCATTGCCCCCTCTGGATAATCATTGCCCCTCTGGATAATCATTGCCCCTCTGGATAATCATTGCCCTTCTGGATAATCATTGCCCTTCTGGATATTCCATTGCCACTCTGGATATTCCATTGCCACTCTGGATATTCCATTGCCACTCTGGATAATCATTGCCACTCTGGATACTCATTGCCACTCTGGATACTAATTGCCACTCTGGATACTCATTGCCACTCTGGATAATCATTGCCACTCTGGCTAATCATTGTTTGACCACCATTAAAGTGTCACGCTCGGTGCATTTTCGGTAAACAGTTACCCAAGCAGTATTGTGGTTTCAACTAGTGTAGCGCTGGGAAGATCATTGCCTGGTCAGTGTTACGATGTCAGCCTCAGCGCTACTACGGAAAGATCATTACCTAACCGGCATTGAGGTCTCGACTCGGTGTACCCTTATCAACGTCGACTTCTGTACTGCAGTGTATTCTCTGAAGGAATTATTACCTGACCAGCACTGAAGTGTCACCACGCAACAGCATATCTTCTGAAATTTTATCAGTCATTCAAATCTCCTTTGCCTAAGCGTGTCCTCTGAAAGAGAATTACCTGACTAGCATTGAAGACTCAATTGCAGTGTATCATCTGAATAATCTAACCAAAGGTGAGATTTATGGAGCAAATTTTTCCTCTGGCTGATCATAGCATAACCGGCCGGCATTGAAGTAACTTCTGCGCATTGTACCAATTGCAAGGTCGTTACTGAATCAGCATTGAGATTTCTCCCATTGAGATCCTCGGAAAGACAGTTACCTAACAAGCATTGAAGTCTTATCTGCAGTGTTCCGTTGAAATATTTCTTAACTAGTACTGATGTGCAGCTACAGTGGATATTCTAAGAAGTCCTTCGGCATTGGGATCCATCCTGCAAATTATCCTATGAAAAATCCTCGCCTAACCAGAAATGAAATCTCTGGTGCATCGTATCCTTTGGAAAGTCATTACCTAAGTAAACAAAATACAGTAAAACCCCTCTAATTCGCACAGCACGGGGGGAAGGGGGTGACGGATTAGCGGGGATTTCGGATTACCGGGGTACTTACAAATCCGAAAATAACCTCTTTATTCCGCACTAATACGGATTATAGAGTGATTGTTCGTACCTTCTGTGCAGCACCTCGCGCAGATTTTTCGCTCATCACCTCTTTTATCCAAAAAATGAGAAGCGCCTTGCACGGATTACAGAGGTGTTTGTAAGAACTCCGTACTTTACCCCAATAATCTAAAAAGTGCTCACTTGTTCAGATAGCATTTCGAACAGTAATGAGATGTTCGGATTAGGGAGGGTTTCGGATTATTGAGGTGCGGATTAGAGGGGTTTTACTGTATTTGCCTATCAAGTCCATGTTCCATATTTCATCTTAGAGATGAAAAATCATTGCTTAACAAAAAAAAAAAAGTCTCTATACAATTTATCCTCTTAAAAGATGTAAACTAACCAACAATTTTTTCATTTCAAAAATGAATTTTTATATGTCTCATTTATAGAACTAAATTTCATCTACACAGGAGGGATTTTTTTTTAATTAAATTCTACAGTATATAATTTTGAAGCCATCTTCTTGCTGGAACTGGCTGGGAAATTACTCAACTGCTATCATTTCTACAAAGTTTCTCGTCAGCTCTACTGTGACGAAAGACTCAGCATTTCGCTTCTCCACTTCATCTCTAAATTTTTTGCTGTCCACCATTGTATCCCGCGCCGAGTTCCCAGTCGTTCATCACAGACTAATGGTACGGCTAGAATCTGGAACTGTTCCTCATGATCATATTCATTTGCTGTGCCTTCCGTGGGAATATGCTAGGCATTTTAAATTCAGTAAAGAAAAAGCCAGCAAAAATGCTGCAAGCAAGTCTATAGAGACTTGTTGGCAACTGTGAGAAATGGGACTGAGCTAAATTTCGGAACGTTATTTTCTAATTGTATTTAGGTACGAAGAAATATCCGTGGAGCTCTGTTAGACAATGATCTTTTTCTAATTTTCTACGTACCTACGGTGCATTGCCCTAAACTTTGACCCTGGGTTAAAATATAAGCAATTATTCTAGTAAACCGATTTAGAAATTTACCGCTTAGGGAAATACGAAAGGAATTACGTTAATTATCTTCTCGGCATAAATTTAAGGGTTTCTTTCAACACAGTCTAATTGCCCTAGGGCGAATGATTCTGCATCTTGTCTACATTATTGGCCGATATGCTGCGTGGGCCACTCTGCGCGGCGGACGACTTAGCCCCACTAAATGATGGTTCGGGGGTTTTCGGACATGCATATTCAAATACTAAAAAAGCGTACGCCATTGTTCCTGTTTTTCCATTAAATGGTTGTTCAATACTTTTTTGACCTTAGGATGGAATGCCAAAAGCCAGAGAAACATAACACCATCTTTTTTTAAATTCATAAGTGAAAAAAAGGATTTATCACAAGACGATGTCTAGTACAACTGTATATTAAACTGGTATCAGCCGCTGGTGAAAGCTCTCAGCTTTTAAATATATTCGTTATAGACGGCATAGAAAGAACATTATACTGTCGGTAGCGCACAGGAGTGGAAATCACAGTATCGAAGTCTGCAGCTTCACACATCGTGGTGAATGGAAATTTATTTACCTGCTGATATCATAGAAAAATCTCTTGTCACGTGCAGTATCAAAGTACTTATGGTAGACGTCGAATTTTTTTTTTTCAGTACAGGAATAAATAGGAGATATTGGAAGAGGTCACTGCCTGGCAATCATACTGACCATCAAAATTGTGTTAGATTATATTATTTTTTTTTTGTCAATAAAGAAAAATGTCTGGACAGCCACTGTCTACCTTGCCTACTCCGACAGTACGTCTGAAAAATATTGAGCTTTTGCATTTTATAGAGAGGAAGCTACAGTAAACATATTTCAACCGAAGACTTGCAATAAACGACAGGCTGGTTACACAACACACCTCTTGCGTAATTGTGTAGCTACAATGGTACGGCTGTCTAATGTCAGCCTAAAGGCTAGTGCACACTGAAGTAAGTTATTCCATAGTCGCTGTGATATTCGAACGTTTTGTTGTATCCTTGCGAATTCAACTGTGCGTCTAGCATGAAATTTGCTAATAAAAAGTTAGCCTTGAAGTCAGCTGGTTAGATTAAATCAGATAGGTGGCAGTAGACGGACCGACAGACCCTTTCCCAGAGAGCAACCAGGACTCACGCTCTGGCCCTCTGTGAGCTAATTGCCTTTTTGTCAAAACCAATTAGACATTTGAGGAAGAAAAGAAGCAGTTGTAATACCACAAGCAAAGTTTCTGACATCTTTTAATCAGAGCCCAGAAAGCTCAATATTTTTCTTTTGTCTACGAGGAAGCAACAAAATTTTTGGACGCTTCCATTGCGGACGGAGATCGAACGACTACTGTGTGAACCCTGACTTTAGAGACTGATGTCATGTCGGCAGGTTCGATCCCCGGTATGGTGGTGAAGTGATGGTAATTTAGACCCTGCAAGAGATGAGTCTGTCCGTGACCTCCCATTCGGATTTATATTGTCCATAGGACATTATAAATCACTTTTTTTGCGCTGTGTGTTTACCCTCATGCAAGCTGAAGTACCCAGTCCTCGCCGTCTCTACCGTGCCAATTACGGACGATAAGATGTAAAAACTGCGCTCTTTACTCGTTCTCTTGTGTTACAATCTACCTCGCTCGTATAGGATTAGCTCCATTTGAAATGTTGTACATTGACCACGTTAAGAGAAAAGGGGTTAATCCGAAAGTGTTAGGTAGTAGATACCTTGCCAAATGAATGTATCATCTACTGGCTCGTCACATTGAGCTAAGCTCACAAGGCTTGGCTTAGGCAGGCAGAGCGAAGGTGTGCTGATTTCGCCCTATGAATTGAGCTCCGGTGTTAATATGTAACCGCTTATACTTGAGACGTCATGCTCGTCAGAGAACTCAGTCTTGCCCTGCAAAATGAGTTTCCATCCTTTTCCAGTGTACTTTAGTTTTCTTTAACCCCTGGAACACGATGCAAAGTGTCGAAGCCATCTATACTGTCTGAAATTCCGGACAATGCAAGTTATTTCGATCGACGACACCTTACGCATTTCAAGGAAGGTACTTGCCCCGTCTGAGTCA
Organism: Parhyale hawaiensis; assembly: GCA_001587735.2. NCBI lineage: Eukaryota > Metazoa > Arthropoda > Malacostraca > Amphipoda > Hyalidae > Parhyale > Parhyale hawaiensis. Next base: position 4,411,226 of record LQNS02278075.1, read on the forward strand.
AAGCTTTAAAATGACCCAAGAATATGTCCCAGGGACGCCTGGAAGGCGAACTGCCAAAGGCCAGGTTATATTCGTAGCGCTGTGCTCACCGATGTGCGAGTTCGATAAGGTGAACGAGACCTAGCAGCTCAATGGTCCACAATTGCAGTGTCAACTCCAGCCATTTTCTTGTTCAGTGGCCGGTAAGAATAGGCCTGCGTCCTTCCAACAATGGAAGCTACGATGACTTATGGTAAACCTTGGTGAAGTGGGTGACTGTGTTCCTTAAAGCAGTGATATTTATGCTATTAATCTCGGTATAACAATAATGTAATTAATTATAAAACCTTTATTTACTCTTTACTATCCACTTTATTTATTATACTAGAAATATTTATCATGCTAGAAATATTTACGAAATAAATTATCGACCAATTACCATCTCCGGTCCACTAGTGTTTACGCAGAGCATCTGTAGAGTGTCTTTTCTTGACTCTTTACCATCCTCATTAAATCTAAATAAAACAATTATATCCTTCATAGTCAAACGGCTTTGCTGCACGCACAAATTAAATTATTTCTAATATCTGGCTTACCAGAAGCTACGAGCACTTGGAAGAAGAGGGAACTCTTGATACTTGCCTCTGACTGATTTAATTACTACGTGAAGCGTTCTGGGACGTGAAACACAGTTGAACGAGGAAGAGAAAGGAACATACACTATATGAAAAACCATATGGAAACCATGCACGTTAGTATTCTCATGTTAGACTCAAGTGCATAGATACAGCACGTCAGGAAAACAGAATTAAATAAAAAATACTTTATAGAAATATTAAAATTCAGAGGAACCAACTATGTACGAAAGAAAGCTAATTCGGTGCCCAAACAGCGTAAGGTCGTACGATGAAGTGCATTGAGGTCGCAACCCGCCGGAACATAGGATGGGTAGACTATAACTTAATTTCCTATGACCAATTCTATGCCTCTTGAAGGGTCGTGCACTACTAATTCTTTTCTGTTCCCAACCTACCGCCTCCCTGAAGGGCTATGTCCTGCCTGGTGCTGAGAGCCCGCGCATTGCAAGGACCACGGCCCACAAGTCTGCAGGGAAACGCGGCGTCTATGCCTGGTTAGATACCAGCGCTCCGAACTGTGTGGGATACAAACCTCCTTTTCAACAGATCAATGTATATCGTCATATTTTGTCCAGCGAACATTACTTAGCTCAGTTACTGCTACAGAGCGCTACAAAATATGAGTCGTTATCACAAGTGGATAGGAGTGAGAAGCCTAATGGAAAGAAAGCGAAATGCCTGTACCTGGAAACTTAGGGTCCCCATGCTACTTAACACAACGCCCGTAATTGAAGATGAAAGTATAAATGGTGAAATAGGCAAGAAATACATACGGGCATCGATCACCGAAAGTAAACCGTTAAGCAGTGATTTAAAAACTTTGTTCCTCACCAGTAAAAGCAAAACTTTCGAGCCTGGTCCATATCCGACCACATCAAAACGTAAACGACCGCTAATACTGAGCCGTACAGGTTCTTCATTGTGTCAGGTTAGATTAGATTGCCAACAGTAGACGAACCGAAAGGTTCATTCCCAGAGGGATGCCGGGACTCTGGCCCCGGCGGCCTTCTAAGAACTGTTGCCATTAAATCAGAATTATGAAGATATCTGAGGAAGAAAAGAATAAGACTAAGAGAATAAACTGAGCCAAAGAGTTGATCGGGCAGTAAATGTTAATTTTTGCAGATTCTCGGAGCTCGGAGACTGTAATTTAGTTGGGGCATGAAAGATAATGGATTCCGGTGGCTTACAATCTTTAGCAGTAACGAGTTTAGGACTCCTGGTGGAGGAGTCCGTAACTGTGGAGGATGTTGCTCCAAATTTTTGTTAAGACTATTTTTAGCGGCAGATGCACTTTAATGACGACAAATGCTCAGTAATACACATAGGGCTGGTGAAACCTTCAACCCTATTGACAGTGAACGGGACGGTATTGGCTGCTGTCACCCAACAACGTGTCGACCACATTTAGAATTTGCTGTTTAAGTCTGGTCGCCGCATCTCTGTAAAGATATCGATAACATGGAAAGAGTCCAACGCAGAGCAACGAAATTGATACCTCCGCTAAGAAACAAGCCATACGAATGTCGCCAAAAAGAACCGAGCCTCATCTCTCTCGAGCAAAGACGACTCCGCGGGAAACTAGTAGAAACATTAAAGTACCTATTTGAATGGCTTCAACAACGTGCCTATAACGGGACTTTTTCAAAGGTACGTTAACGATCGCCTGCGAAACAACAGACAAAAACTCAAGCATAAAGCTCGAAGAACAACCTTAAGTCAGCAGTTCTTTCCGTATTTCTTAGTGAATATTTGGAACAGGATCCCTTTCCGACGTTGTCGGTGCGGAGACAGTCAACGCATTTAAAAATAGTCTAGACAAACATTGGGAGAGACAGTCTCTACAGCTAAGAACTCCTCTTAACGGCCAAAACTTCTGAGGCCACTTTCGTCAATCTTCTTTTCTCTTCTACTCCGACTACACAGTCGTCTCTAAGCCCCGCATGTCAGCGGCTATTGATCGTGTTTGCGTGCTTGTATGATTGTCTCTTTGACTGAGATTCTTTCCCCCCTTCCCTTTTCTTCTTCTTTTTTTCTTAGTCACTTGCATTCTAGTGACACAATGGTAATAGCTCATAGAGAGCCGGGGCGTATGTTCCGGCGTCTATTTGGGAATGTGCCTGTTGGTTCGTCTACTGCCACCTATCTCATCTAGTCCACTTTTTTCTCGTCCGTTTCCAATTGGGCTGAGGGGTTCTCCGGCTCCGACCCAACGTGCATGACCGAATATTTGTGCACACTAAAAATTAAGCTAAATTGTTAGCCGTTAGGTTAGTCTTGCTTACCTAGTGCTGCTAGTCAAATTTGGGATGCATGTTTATATTTGGATTGAATCATAACTCAAAACGCAGTGCAGTTTTCGAATGCGTAAACAGCCAAAAATTATTCAGTTTTGTGATCTTTGTATGTACATTAGAGCGGATATCTAACGTGTGAATCGACCTGTAGCCTTAGGGATATCTCTATTTGTTAGCCACTCTGCTTCCTTACTTTTTATATTTTACTGAATGTCTTTTGTATGGTCTTCTCTTAATAATTTACTTATTCTCATTCGCGGTGTTCCATGCTTGGCTTCTCAATATTGAAATTCCTCGGCATACTGCGTGTCTCTTCCTTTTTCTCTCGAGAAACCTCACGCTGTGTCCATAGTCTTTAAATAAAAGTCGAAACGAGTGGTTCGTTGAGTTAAGCTCTAACACATAAGGTTGGATTTATCTGGAATTTTAGACAGGAACATTGGCTTCGCAATTTGAAATTTTTTGTGTCGCAATCAGCACTTCTGGGTTACCGGTGCTACACCAGTGACCCGGCCAGTCGCAACTCGTGTCGCAATCATAGCTCACATGACGAATGCCACACGGGTTACGGTGATGTTGGTCACCGAGCACAAACTTCTACTTCGAAGAAAGCAGTAAATGCATTCAAATACGCAACAAATAAACTCCGTACACCAGAATAAGTAAATCAGATCAGTTATGTGAACTTACATTGACAAAATTTTTATTAAAACAGAATTTCAATGTCGTTGAGCCTACACTGCGCGCCGGTAGATGGCGCTCTCACAACTACTTTTCGGGTTAAGGTAACCTTTTTTCCTGGTATTGGTAGCCCGGATTTGGCGTGATTGCGACACAGCCCAGGTGTTAGAAACAATCCGATTACGTCTACAGCCGGGTTCACACGTCATTCATATCAACGCGTTCGGCCATTCACTTGTTCGAGTGTGTTACCGCGCCCTAGAAACAGCAGAAAAGTGCACGGTTTTCAGAGATTTACTTCACCCCATATTTGAAGAGATACCCGTAACTTGCGTAGTGACGCCTGCAGAAGAAACTGATATGACGGTCATCATTTTATAGCAACTTTTTGTGGCGTACGCAAAGTTGTGCTGACAACGACGCTGCAAAGCTTTCGGACGAGTGGATGAGTGAACGCGTTGATAAGAATGACGTATGAATTCGGTCTAAGATTTCTCAAACTTAATTTTCCGCATTCAGACTAAGTTTTTGGTAGCCTGAAAAAGAAATTAGGAAGAATTAATCAACGTCTAAAATTGGCTTCAACGACTCGAAGTCAGCGTACTTGTGTGAAGTTCCGGACAAGCAAAGCCTCGAACGCCTAAGTTTATCAGCCAATAGAATACGTCCCAGGTGTCTACCATAGACCGCAACAGTACTTGACTCTTAAGGCCAAGTAGCCTGTGACGCTGGCGGCCAAAATGGAAAAAAATGGGATTTTCTCAAGAGCTGTTATGAACATGTCCAGACACGGTCATGCAGGCAAGCGCCCAAGTGCGTCCCCGCCGTATCCAAGAGAACTTGTCCGCAAGAAAAATGTTGGGTACCTTGGAATTTTCTCTTCGGTATTAGATAGGGGGAAAAGAGTAGCTCTTGGGAAAATCCCATTTTTCCGTTGCCGACTTTTGGCCGCCAGCGTCAGACCTAAGAGTCAAGTACTGTTGCGGTCTATGTGTCTAGAATAGTTTCAGTACACACGATACCCTAAAGCGTAAATTACTCTTTACACTTATGGTAAGCACGAAATTACGAAACTAAATACCAATATCTAGATCAGGTTACTAGCTGATACCTTACCGCACTGCCCAAAGTACGTCACAAATCTTTTTTAGGGCTTAGCTTTCCAAAAATACTCACAAAGTTCGATAACCGTCAGAAATGGCTCCGTCAAAAAATACGTCAATGAATAACAAGGGCTTATGGAACACTGATTTGAATACAGACCAAATGACGAGCCTCATTAGATTGTGCCACCAAACTTGTCATCTCGACTGCAATATTTCTCATGCGTACCATTGTTGTGAAGCAGAGCACAGGCTCGCTGTTGCCGCCTACTTCTGTACCACAACTCGCGGCGTCTCTTCCACCAAGTGACCTGAGAGGTATAAATGGGAATTAAGTATAGTTATGAAAAATAACTGTGAAGGAGTTGCTTAAATAGTAATTACGCTCCTTATATATCATTACGTTGCTTTTTACTGAATTTTGTATGGAATGCATATAGATGCATTGCTCAGAAAATAAAGCGGGTGCTTAGTAACTATGCTGCCCGAGTATAATATTTTATATTTTGTAGGTAATGCACGTATTCTTACATGAAGAATAAGAGAAGCGGTAGCTGGTAGCTAAGCTGCTGGGTACTATAGATTTTCCATGGTTTTGCGACGAATAAAAACACTCGTACCTTACAAGATAGCATCCCCAAAGGAACAATAATATACTGTTTACCAGGTAAAAAGCATGCCTCTGAATACAAATACGATGTTCACGATTACATTAAATATTTTATAATTCCCAGCATAAAGAATTTAGCTGTTACAAATGAGTTTGAAACCTACTGGTACGAGGCTGCCTTACTCCTTTACATAGGCGTTTTTCCCGTACGAATACAATAGGACGAGGCAATTTTTAAAACACACCCTGGTACGATTAAGGTTAGGAGCTCGTGTAAACTGACCAAAGAAGCAAATACTGCAATACCGGTAAGCTTAAAAAAAACTAAACTACGAGTAAAAATTTCTAGCGCGTAAGACACGATATTTTTGCTCCGGAAAATAGGGAGGTGAGAAATTAATAATCCTTTTGTACTGTAAATTTCACTGTTGCTAAAACGACAAAAACGGTATTCAGAAAAAATTAGTTTGGTCTTAACAGGTAAAACCTGTCAGCATCTGATGAGTAAGTGAATACGCTGTTAAAGCTTCGAAAGATAACGTGTTTCAAGAAAATAAAGGGTCACGTAGTATGTCGGTAGAAACTTGGAACCCATGTACGAGGGCGTTCCCACACTTGGGCAACACGCATGGGACGAGCAAGGCTTCCGAGAAGAGGACGAAGAGAGCAGAGCACGAGTATGAATATGAAATAAAGTGAACCAGGCATAAATTCAAGCATTTGGTTTCATAAGAAATCATGTTTAAAAAGTAATAAATTTGAGAACAGGCTTGAGGCTAACTCAATGACAATCAAGTAGAATTGACACCAGAAAATAAACGAAACTCTCGATTTCAACTGCAGTATTAGTATGTTTATATCAACAGAACTTGACTGCCCATTCAGAAAAAGTGAACTTCTCAGCATTGGAGCTGCTATTATACTTTAGTATTAATAAGCTGATCACTTTTTTTTGCAACAGGAACTATCCTAGCAGGTTCGATTTTACCACTACCTGCTGCTAACAAAATTCGTTACAAAAGTTCCGTGATGGATTTTTTTCAGTCTTTGCTGCAATTATTTAGCCGATCGATTTGTAACCACAGGAAATTTACAAGCAGGTTCTATGTTGCCGCTACCTGCTGACCACAAAATCATTTAAGACATTGCGAGCTCGGTTATTTACCTCCTTGTTCTTGCGTGAAAGTCGACTTTTCCCGGAATTTTAAGGACCGTCTTGTGTGACACACAATATTTATGGCAGTATACCCTGCGTTCACTAAAGACCTCCCAGCAGATAATGTCATTAATTTTACGATCATAATCAATTTACTTGTCGTACTTGGCCGGGTGTATTTGCATGTTTTTGGACGATACGCCCAGTTGACTTTGATGTCGTAATGAGGGGCAATTAAGCAACGGCCATCGCAGCCATCGTGGGAAGGTATCATAAACTATCTTTGTCATTGTGGTGTCGGAATATGGTGCACAAACACGCATCCAAAATGCATGCTAATAAT
>LQNS02278075.1:4437872-4469861 GCA_001587735.2 Parhyale hawaiensis
CCTCACTACGAAGTTGAATTATCCGTTTACGAGTAGCTTCAGGCATTTCTTTAACTTTGGGCATTGTAGTGAGAGTGTGCGCGACTTCAACGAGGTCTAGAGAGGTAATGATTACGCCGGCTGTGGTTTGTATACATTGCATTTGTTTCGAGACGTTTCGTGAACGTTCTAGAATTATTTCCATAAACTAATTTATTCAAATTATACTATTAAATATTAAAGATTCAAGATCATATTTATTTTGGTCAAATACTTTTGCTGCTCATTACTTTTACTTGTGTTAAATTTTCTTGTTATAGGTGCACATTGGATTGTTCTGTTTTAATATTCTATTTTGTATATGTTATATAAACTTCCTGCATTAATTATCCTAAAGCAGCCCCTGAATTTTTAAAATAGAGTTATGCAAATACTTATGTCTAGGCACTGTACGTCAGGATTAATTTTGTTGGCCCATCTGCTCCTAATATTTCTTCGCCTTTAGTGACTGCTAAGATTTGTTTGCTCTTAGCATCAGTTTCCTAAAGTTAAATGAATAATAAACAGCAGTGATTATATGCGTGTTATTCTCTTGATTTGTGGACATCAGGATTTATTATTCGTGCCTGTTTTCTGCTCCCTGTTTCGTTCCTCAGTTGCAAGAAAAATTAAGATACTTTAAAAAATTAACTGCCATTTAATAATTTCAAATTTTTTTCTGGCCCTCTCCTGCAGTTCGCTACCGAAAATAAATATTAGAATTTTCAGTTTTACGTTATGAGGAAAGAGAATTATTTATTACGGCAGTTGAGTTCATTTTCGATATGAGTTGTAGAAAATGATTTTCTGTTTAAAATTTGAATTCCTAAAATTTCTTAAATATTTTTTGATGTTTTAATAATATTTTTGAGGAATAAAAAGAACTTATCATGTCAGCTGCACAATCCATCCCTTCTGTCTCGAACGATGTCCAAGTCTTGTGAACGACTGTAGACCCAAGCCGCAATTATAGTTTTCGTTGATAACTTTCACTTCAACTAACGTATTTACGGAGTCTAGTATCACTTATTCCTGTCTACGTGTTCCTATACGCTTTTCCAATTATTTTTAGTGCAATTAAAGTTTCCCTTCCTATATTAATGTTTCCTTATGTCAGCATTGAAATTAATTACACCAGAAATGCAATAGCCTTTCAAGACGAAGCAGATGTGAAGTTTACTGTAAAAAAAAAATTCGGAAACTTGCATGGCCATTTTACAACTTACTTTTGTGAGCCCATTGTACAACTTTTGTATCAAATATTTCTGCACCAAATGTTTATCCTTCGCGTCAGCTTTACTTCGTTCCACTTCCATACTCCTCACTCGGTGTTTTGTTCTTCCTCTTCTTTCTTGTTTTGCGTTTCTCATAAGCGTTAATTCAATGAGAAAACTCCCTCGCGCAAAGGTTCCACGTTTCTTTCGAGATGCTGTATGTCCCTTATAGTTTTTCCTTGGTAGAGGAGACGGAGGTTCAAGCTATTCGATATAACAATGTAATAAGAGTGCCTGCGTCACTATTCTGTATAAAGATACTTTTGGCAGTTTTGATGTTCTTGTATATTAGACTATGTATGTAGCTATCATTATATCGCTATGAAGCAACATATGGCAGGTAAAAACCTTTCAGTGTAACTATACAACACTTATCAACGAGGGAAATTAATATAGTTTTTCAATTGCTTGCAATTTTTCAAACAACAACAATCAGTTTAAGATCCATGTTAGGGCAAAAGGTGCAGGCATCAGCAGCAACTTCGTCTTTTCATGCTCCTCCCATCCATCTTTGGCCTGACAATATCTTTCAAAGCGCGGTTGATTTATCTCTGGTAGCTAATGTCTTCATCCATCAGTTATTTTTATCCGATCAAAATGAGCCGATGATTTCAATACTTGACTGAGAGCCGAGGCTGCCTGAATCTGCGGCGCCTAAATTTGGTCCGGGAAAAAGTGATAAGCGAAGCAATTAAGCTACTTTGTGATCACACGACGAAAGCCTCAGAATAAAAAGGAGGCTTTTTTACTGCCAAGACTTGTGTACCAGATCCTTGTGTGTATGTGTGTGTGTGTGTGGAGTAAGACAAGCGTTTTGATGGGACCATCTCCATCTGTGATGAATTGCCATGCTTAAGAAGCTCTTTGGCACTCTCAAGAGTCTGAACAAGTGCTTCGTGATGAAGAATCAATGAGTCAGCAGCTCAAGTGCAATCCAAGACTATAAATGAACTTTGAAGATGTTTGCAGGGTTGTAGTCGAGATTGTCAGACGCGCTTCTTATGCATTGGATTAGTACTTGGAATTTTGAGCACGATATGCCACTGGTCCAGAACGAGAGTACGGAAGATTTGAAATACAAGTGCTATCGTAAGAGTTTTTATAAATGGTGTCAAAATATTGTTGTTGAAAACATGATTACTTTCATAGCGGACGCCATTTTTCTTGCCTGTACTCCAAGGGACTGCGTCACCTTTATCAACATAAATTCCGATACAAAATGAGTAGGCACAGAAGCATGGCCATAATAAATACATTATTAAGATTTGAAATACTGCACCATCGAGTAGGAGAGACAACAGAAAATCAAATATATGTTATTGCAGGTCGGGAACTTTCCAAACTAAATGAAAAATATATATATCAATCTATTTCCTTTGCGTTTCTGAAAATATCATTATTATCCATGTTTACATTATCTGTGTTTTTTTTTTTTACTATACTGTACAGCACTTCTTGTATTTCCCCACGAGGAAATTGCTAATATTAATCTTTTTATGTATATGGCACTGGCAATTGTATATGGCATTGATCTTGTTCAAAGTTTCATTGCTACAATGAATGCGTGATATATTGAAGCATGTGGTCTGAGTATTTAATATAGTTTTGCGGCTCTAGTAAGCATATTTCTTTTCAAGTCGTATCGTGCTGAATGACAGGAAAGGAAAATATTGTAAAAAGTACTTCTAGTGACCCATCAATATTATCATATTTGCTTGTAAGGAAATTTACCAGTTATGCTATCCTTTTTTAGGGAAATTCTATCAGCCCTTAGCTCTTAAAAAATTAAATACTGTTTGAAACTCATTGATTGTGTATTCGTCGTTATATCTAAAACCACTTCGCTTACGAAATAGTTCCCCAAATGGTATAAGTTTTCTTTGAAAATGAAATTAAGACATAGTCAACTTTTGCAGATAAATTCAAGAAAGGGAAAGGAAGACAGCGAGCTCCACCACTAGATTCCCGATAATAGTTATGAGATATGTAGCTGAGTGGCGCCCGGAAGAGCTCCTAAAAAACGTTCCTTGGTCCATTTAGATCGGAAAGGACATCATTACTTTTTTTTAGCTGTCTAGCTTGTGACGTAGATGAAGTGAAGCTGGCGCAGCTTACTTTCGAACGATAGCGTATGTATATATAAAGCTTCAAGTCTGTGTCTCGTGCAGTATGAGTAACTTTACTAACTGGTAGACTTTGCCCAGAAAATGCGCGGGAATACTTACTCATATTTGGTGAGTTTTTCTTGTGTTATGTCATTTTGATATTAATAATGACTGCCTCAGAGAGCTGTGACCTTAATATATTGGCCACAGCATCCACATGAGATCTATATATTTATGGGTAAATCTTATTATTACCTCCGCCAAGGAGGTTATGTTTTCATAGGGTCTGTCTATTATTCTGTCTGTCACCAAGATAACTCAAAAAGTCATGGACGGATTTACATGATGATATGTTAAATAATATATCTAACATATCATCATGTAAGTTTCGTTGGCGAAGATCTGACCATCTCCTTGTTTGTCTGCCTATTTGTTGTCAGTAACATTACTTGAAAAATAATGCACGGACTTTCATAAAATTTACATGTGTTGTTGGGTTTTTTACAAAGAGTAAATCGTCAAATTTTTGTAATCATCTGCTAATTCGTTTATTTGTCGCAGTGTTTGATTTTATGTCTGTTAGAGCAAAAAGTAAATAGGAATGGATCTTTATGAAATTTTCAGAAATTGTTAGTAGTGTTGAAATACATAATTGATTGGATTTTGGTGATGATAAACAGGTCCGTTTGTGTGTTTGACTTATGTTTGTTAAAATATTTGTCAGCAGCATACTCAGAAAATTATGAACGGATCTCAAAGAAAATTTTAGACACTGTTAACACTATCAAGAGGCACAAGTGATCAGATTATGGTGTTGATAGAAAGAAAATCATCGTTTCAGCGCCGATTTGATTTTTTCGTTACAGTTTCCTTGCTTGGCAGAGGTATGCACTCTGAGTGCTCTAGTTATTATTATTATTATTATTATCAATGTATAATTGCGGGGACAAAATATTTTGTATCTCTGTACTACATAGAGTAAACTTTACTAGGTTATTCAGCCCTACAGCCAAAAGGTTTTTTATTAAGCCATTTGATTTTGTAATAATTGGCGATTTCTTTGCATGTATTATCTACTGTACGAAGAAGTACAGTTTTTTTTTATCCTGGCAACCGAATGTAGTTGACCGGATTATTACCCTTCAGGAGGCATAAGATGAGCCATAGGGTAAGTTCACCAATCCTATGTTATGGGGAGCAGCGGCCCCAGAAGGACACTGTAGGTTACCTTAACAGTTAGCTAGGCGTTCGTGACGTCTGTCTTTTGTGCCCACTTTGCTTCTTTCGGTTCCATACTCCTATTGATCTTGCTTTCATCTGTTCTTCCTCTTTCTTTCCGACTTGCTGTTCCAATGCGCGTTGGCCCTGTGTGGGAACACCCTCGTGCATGGGTTCCACGCGGCTATCGTCATACTATATATCACTTCTTTCTTCCTCGGTGACATCGTCTTTATTGTGAAAAAGTTGAATTAAATATAACAATTATAAAAAAAAAAACTCGGCAGCTGCGGACTCCTCCCCCAAGAGTCACAAACTCTTTACGGCCAATGCTGCAGCGGCACAATATTCCATCATTTTTCATGCCCCAACTAACTTAAACGTCTCTGAGTTTTACGGATCTGCAGCAATTAAGCGTTTTTTGCACACTCAACTCTTTTGGCTGAGATTATTTTCTTCTTCTTTTCTTCCTCAGATATCCAAATGATTCTGACATGATGGCAATAGTTCATAGAGGACCGGAGCATAAGTCCCAGCAGGTCTCTGGGAATGGGTCTGGTGATCCGTCTACTGCCAGCAATCTAACCTAATGAATATCAAACAAATGCACTGCAGCGTAGGCAATGTTTGTGCCTATCGTAATGAAATATACTAAGAGTTGCATTCTTCTTTCATAATGAATTATGAATATGATCCAACGTAATTATGATGATTAGCATTATTAATAAAAGCTGTTACTAAATACAATAAATTTCCTCATGTAATGACGAATACTTTACGATAATGATTTGCTGCGCTTGTCTTATATTCGTACAATAGGTACCAATACGCACATCGACTGGTGCACCATACTTTGACGGGCCACTTTTTTAAATAGCTCATATACGGAAGATTGACGAAACGTGGATAAAATGGTTTCTAACTAGCAAAGAGGGACCTCACACAAACACTAGCTGTTCGCAATGATACAAGGCAAGCAGTTATTAGCAGGCAACACCCACATCAGAAAGAAATAAAATAAATTGCAATCCTTTTTGTATAGTTTTGATGTGATAAACTTCATAGACTTGTCCACCGTTGATCAATATTAACGAATCTGCGTTTCATGTTGGTACGTAAATGCAATTCTTGCATCACGAACTAGAACCAGAAAACATTATATTGAACTATTACTTATCAGAGCTATTACCTATTTTGTGATTTTAAATCAACCGTCAGTTATACTGTAGTATGTATGATGTACATAATAAGTTGTCATAAACTCGTACGTAGGCTACGTTGCCTAAGACAAACCTAAGAAATCCATTCGTATTTTGCTCATTGACTAGGAAACCCATTCGGAAATTTTTAGGTTACTATCCAATATTACCCTTTTCAATGCTTATCTACTAGTAGATATTAGATAAATGTACTAAATTTTCCGATAGGAAAATGACAAAGCTTCTCAAAACTTATTTAGAGTGCAGGCGCACCAACAGCCTGGCTCAAGGCCTGTGGTCCAGCGGTCTGGAAAGAACAATGTACGGACACCGACATAATTCCATCCAACATCTCAGGCATCAGCATGACCCCCATAAGGCGCTAAGACATCTAGCATGCGCAGCCAACAGCCGCATATATTTATGATTCCTTGTCTCGGGTGTTCGCGAGGCTGTTGACAAAATACCGAACTGGGTTCATTAGTATGCCCGGGTTGCCTAATACGTTGAGCTCGCTTTCCAAAACGGAAGGATGGCACGAGACGATCGTTCTGCTCCGTGGAACTCCGCAACAAAGAGAACCATCGACCCAGAAAAAATAGAAGTGAGGCACGCTTTGGGGCTCAGCCGATTAACGCTATCATGCTCAGAGGTGCAGTGGACTGTCAAAAAACATGCAGAGTTCTGGCGTAAGAAAAAATAAGTTATGTAATTTCTAGGGATGAACATTTTTATTTTGGGTATGGTGCTTTGGGGCATGATGCTTTGAACTACTCTGTTACCAATCAAGTAACTATTGCAATTCGTTAACGAATTTCAACAGTTCCCTACCTACTGAAATTCTACTGTGCAGGAGGTTTTATGGTTTCATAGATGATACTCTTACTGGTCAGGATGTTTCATCTTTACATGTAATAATAGCAAATGTACTAGCTTAATTAAGTGGTAAAATTGTGAATAGTTCCAAACTGGGTGATCCAACTAGTTTTTCCACGGTAAGAAACTCTCCACTATTCGATACTGGTAACTGAAGAAACTGCCAATAGCTGCAAACATCATCTCAATAACAGCCTTGCATTTACCGCAGCAGCGAACTAGGAAAAGAACACATGATACTTATTTACGACTCGAATGATGTTGATCTTTTTGAAGTTGCATATCTGTGCAACCGATGTTGTCAATTAACCTTAAACGGCCCTAGTGATCCAATAAACCGTTTCTTCTCTTGGGCGTATTTCTTGAATCTACCGCGAACCAAATACAAAAGAGAATCTCAGAAGGCATTACTAAGTAATGAGTTCTGTGAAACTTGCTAATGAACCTAAAAATTTACTGATAAGAAGCTGTAGTTCTTAATATCTTGTATATTTCCCTTCAGTTCCATACCCAAGGCAGCATCGTTGTATTTCAATGAAATATAACTTTTGTTTTCTTTCCACTTACATCAGGACTCTGCCCTTGATTGTTCCCTGCATATCTGAGCATTGGTCTAATTCTTTGTGTAACAGTTCCAAATAATATTCTTCGACAACTTTCTTCACTTTCAGCTACAGACTTTCTGGAATGAATAGTTTTCCTGTATGGCACTGGCTACAAACAGCGTACTTTCACGACGTCTGCAAATTTGTATATTTAGCATCGTCGTTTTTCCTCTTTTCCTTGAAGCTTCGCGTATCTTTGCAGCGAAAAAGAAAATACTTGAAAAATAAACTTGATGTACATAGAATACTGTCAACCCTTTATGGGTTGCATTATCATCACATGCATAACTGTTCAGTTGCATTATCATCACATGCATAACTGTTCAGTTGCATTATCATTACATGCATAACTGTTCAGTTGCCTGGTGAACAGATAGATTATGACCGCGGTTTTTCGATCGTATAATAAATTTGGTGCCCCTTCCCTCAGAGGGCTCCCACTGATTGTCGTATAACCTTGGTTTAGGCGTATGTATGTATGTATTTTTCCCCACTATGTTTTCTTCCAAATTTAAATTCCTCCCGATGACACTTGGTCCGTTCTTTGCATTCTTTCTCGACCCTCTGTACTCCGCATTGGCAAAACGTAAAGCTTCGCAGTTCCCTGGACATAGCTACTGCATATCCCTTACTTTACGCAACACCTCAAGTCCCGTGTTAGTCTATGCGAAGAGCTGAACAAATTTTTAGTGTCGCTTCCTAGCGTCTTGAAAGTTTTTATAAGATTGTGCTACACAGGTGAGACGCATGCACAAAACTGATATTGGGCTGAGCAACTCTTTGCACCCTGCAGTATTCCAATGCATATTTTTTGTAGAAAACTTTCCAACCAGATATCAGTCTGAAATGCTGGTACTCGTGACGCAATGCCTCTCTCTTCCCATCGACACGAACTTTGCTGGCATTTTTGTGTATTTTTAGCTCAACATCATGGGCAACATTATTAGCATGCATTTTGGATGCGTGTTTGTGCACCATATTCCGACACCACAATGACAAAGATAGTTTATGATACCTTCCCACGATGGCTGCGATGGCCGTTGCTTAATTGCCCCTCATTACGACATCAAAGTCAGCTGGGCGTATCGTCCAAAAACATGCAAATACACCCGGCCAAGTACGACAAGTAAATTGATTATGATCGTAAAATTAATGACATTATCTGCTGGGAGGTCTTTAGTGAACGCAGGGCATACTGCCATAAATATTGTGTGTCACACAAGACGGTCCTTAAAATTCCGGGAAACGTCGACTTTCACGCAAGAACAAGGAGGTAAATAACCGAGCTCGCAACGTCTTAAATGATTTTGTGGTCAGCAGGTAGCGGCAACATAGAACCTGCTTGTAAATTTCCTGTGGTAACAAATCGATCGGCTAAATAATTGCAGCAAAGACTAAAAAAAATCCATCACGGAACTTTTGTAACGAGTTTTGTTAGCAGCAGGTAGTGGTAAAATAGAACACCTGGATTGTTCCAGGTGTAAAAAAAATGATCGGCTTATTCATACTTAAGTATAATAGCAGCACCAATGCTGAGAAGTTCGTTTTTTTCTGAATGGGCAGTCAAGTTCTGTTGATATAAACATATTAATACTGCAGTTGAAATCGAGTGCTTCGTTTATTTTCTGGTGTCAATCCTACTTGATTGTCACTGAGTTAGCCTCAAGCCTGTTCTCAAATTTATTAACTTTTTAAACATGATTTCTTATGAAACCAAATGCTTGAATTTGTGCCTGGTTCGCTTCATTTCATATTCACACTCCTGCTCTGTTCTCTTCGTCCTCTTCTCGGCGGCCTTGCTGGTCCCATGCGCGTTGCCCCTGTGTGGGAACGCCCTCGTACATGGGTTCCAAGTTTCTACCGACATACTACGTGACCCTTTTATTTTCTTGAAACAAGTTATCTTTGGAAGCTTTAACAGCTTATTCACTTACTCATCAGATCCTGGCAGGTTTTACCTGTTAAGACCAAACTAATTTTTTCTGAATACCGTTTTTGTCGTTTTAGCAATAGTGAAATTTACAGTACAAAAGGATTATTAATTTCTCACCTCCCTATTTTTCCGGAGCAAAAATATCGTGTCTTACGCGCTAAAAATTTTTACTCGTAGTTTCGTTTTTTTTAAGCTTACCGGTATTACAGTATTTGATTCTTTTGTCAGTTTACACGAGCTCCTAACCTCATTCGTACCAGGGTGTGTTTTAAAAATTGCCTCGTCCTTTTGTATTCGTACGGGAAAAACGCCTATGTAAAGAAGGAAGGCAGCCTGGTACCAATAGGGTTGAAACTCATTTGTAACAGCTAAGTTTATTACGCTGGGAATTAAAATATTTAATGTAATCGTGAACATCGTATTTGTATTCAGAGTCATGCTTTTTACCTGGTAAACAGTATATTATTGTTCCTTTGGGGATGCTATCTTGTAAGGTACGAGTGTTTTTATTCGTCGCAAAACCATGGAAAATCTATAATATCCCAGCAGCTTAGCTACCAGCTACCGCTTCTCTTATTCTTCAAGTAAGAATACTTGCATTATCTACAAAATATTATTTATTATAATCGGGCAGTATCGTTACTAAGCACTCGCCTTTATTTTCTGAGCAATGCATGTATATGTATTTCGTACAAAATTCAGTAAAAAGCAACGCAATGATATATAAGGAGCGTAATTACTATTTAAGCAATTCCCTCTCAGTTATTTTTCATAACTCTACTTAATTCCCATTTTTACCTCTCAGGTCACTTGGTGGAAGAGACGCCATGAGTTGTGGCACAGAAGTAGGCGGCAACAGCGAGCCTGTGCTCTGCTTCACAACAATGGTACGCTTGAGAAATATTGCAGTCGAGATGACAAGTTTGGTGGCAGAATCTAATGAGGCTCGTCATTTGGTCTGTATTCAAATCAGTGTTCCATAAGCCCTTGTTATTCATTGACGTATTTTTTGACGGAGCCATTCTGACAGTTATCGAGCTTTGTGCGTATTTTTGGATAGTTAAACCCTAAAAATGATTTGTGACGTACTTTGGGCAGTGCGGTATCTGGTAGTAACCTGATCTAGATATTGGTATTCAATTTCGTCATTTCGTGCTTACTATAAGTGTAAAGAATAATTTACGCTTTAGGGTATCGTGTGTACTGAAACTATTGAAACTATTGTAGACACATAGACCGCAACAGTACTTGACTCTTAGGTCTGACGCTGGCGGCCAAAAGTCGGCAACGGAAAAATGGGACTTTCTCAAGAGCTATTCTTTTCCCCCTATCTAATACCGAAGAAAAAAATTCCATGATACCCAACATTTTTCTTGTGGAGAAGGTATCTTAGATACGGCGGGGACGCACTTGGGCCGTTGGGCGCTTGCCTGCATGACCGTGTCTGGACATGTTCATAATAGCGCTTGAGAAAATTCCATTTTTCCCATTTTGGCCGCCAGCGTCAGAAGCCACTTGGCCTTAAGAGTCAAGTACTGTTGCGGTCTATGGTAGACACCTGGGACGTATTCGACTGGCTGATAAAACTAGGCCTTCGAGGCTTTGCTTGTCCGGAGCTTCACACAGTACGCTGACTTCGAGTCGTTGAAGCCAATTTCAGACGTTGATTAATTCTTCCTAATTTCTTTTTCAGGCTACCAAAAACTTAATCTGGATGCGGAAAATGAAGTTTGAGGAATCTTAGACCGAATTCATACGTTCATCATATACGTTATTGATATCATCTCCTCGTCCGAAAGTTTTGCAGCGTCGTTGTCAGCACAACTTTGCGTACGCCACAAAAAGTTGCTATAAAATGATGACCGTCATATCAGTTTTTTTCTGCAGGTGTTACTACGCAAGTTACGAATATATCTTCAAATTAGGAGTGAAATAAAACTCTGAAAACCGTGCACTTTTCTGCTGTTTCTAGGGCACGGTAACACATTCGAGCAAGTGAATGGCCGAACGCGTTGATATGAATGACGTGTGAACTCGGCCTTAGACGTAATTGGATTGTTTCTAACACCTGGGCTGTGTCGCAATCACGCCAAATCCGGGCTACCAATACCAGGAAAAAAAAGGTTACCGTAACCCGAAAAGTAGTTGTGAGAGCGCCATCTACCGGCGCGCGGTGTAATCTCAACGACATTGAAGTTCTGTTTTAATTAAAATTTTGTCAATGTAAGTTCCAAGTAACTGATCTGATTAACTTATTCTGGTGTACGGAGTTTGTTTGTTGCGTATTTGAATGCATTTACGGTTTTCTTCGAAGTAGACGTTTGTGCTCGGTGACCAACATCGCCGTAACCCGTGTGACAGTCGTCATGTGAGCTATGATTGCGACACGAGTTGCGACTGGCCGGGTCACCGGTGTAGCACCGGTAACCCAGAAGTGCTGATTGCGACACAAAAAATTTCAAATTGCGAAGCCAATGTTCCTGTCTAAAATTCCAGATAAATCAAACCTTATGTGTTAGAGCTTAACTCAACGAACCACTCGTCGCGACTTTTATTTAAAGACTATGGACACAGCGTGAGGTTTCTCGAGACAAAAAGGAATTAAGAGACACGCAGTATGCCGAGGAATTTCAATATTGAGAAGCCAAGCATGGAACACCGCGAATGAGAATAAGTAAATTATTAAGAGAAGACCATACTAAAGATATTCAGTAAAATATAAAAAGTTAGGAAGCAGAGTGGCTACCAAATAGAGATATTCCTTAGGCTACAGGTCGATTCACACGTTAGATATCCGCTCTAATGTACATACAAAGATCACAAAACTGAATATTTTTTGGCTGTTTACGCAACCGAAAACTGCACTGCGTTTTGAGTTATGATTCAATCCAAATATAAACATGCCTCCCAAATTTGACTAGCAGCACTAGGTAAGCAAAACTAACCTAACGGCTAACAGTTTAGCTTAATTTTTAGTGTGCACAAATATTCGGTCATGCACGTTGGGTCGGAGCCGGAGAACCCCTCAGCCCAATTGGAAACGGACGAGAAAAAAGTGGACTAGATGAGATAGGCGGCAGTAGACGAACCAACAGGCACATTCCCAAATAGACGCCGGAACTTACGCCCCGGCTCTCTATGAGCTATAACCATTGTGTCACTAGAATGCAAGTGACTAAGAAAAAAAAGAAGAAGAAAAGGGGAGGGGGGAAAGAATCTCAGTCAAAGAGACAATCATGCAAGCACGCAAACACGATCAATAGCCGCTGACATGCGGGGCTTAGAGACGACTGTGTAGTCTTAGTAGAAGAGAAAAGATTGACGAAAGTGGCCTCAGAAGCTTTGGCCGTTAAGAAGAGTTCTTAGCTGGAGAGACTGTCTCTCCCAATGTTTGTCTAGACGATTTTTAAATGCGTTGACGGTCTCCGCACCGACAACGTCGGAAGGGATCCTGTTCCAAATATTCACTAAGAAATACGGAAAGAACTTCTGACTTAAGGTTATTCTTCGAGCTTTATGCTTGAGTTTTTGACTGTGTTTCGCAGTCGATAGTTTACGTAGCTTTCAAAAAGTCCCGTTATAGGCACGTCGTTGAAGCCATTCAAATAGGTACTTTAATGTTTCTACTAGTTTCCCGCGGAGTCGTCTTTGCTCGAGAGAGATGAGGCTCGGTTCTTTTAGGCGACATTCGTATGACTTGTTTCTTAGCGGAGGTATCAATTTCGTTGCTCTGCGTTGGACTCTTTCCATGTTATCGATATCTTTACAGAGATGTGGCTACCAGAATTAAACAGCAAATTCTAAGTGTGGTCGACACGTTGTTGGGTGACAGCAGCCAATACCGTCCCGTTCACTGTCAATAGGGTTGAAGGTTTCACCAGCCCTATGTGTATTACTGAGCATTTGTCGACATTAAAGTGCATCTGCCGTTAAAAATAGTCGTAACAAAGATTTGGAGCAACATCATCCACAGTTACGGACTCCTCCACCAGGAGTCCTAAACTCGTTACTGCTAAAGATTGTAAGCCACCGGAATCCATTATCTTTCATGCCCCAACTAAATTAACGTTTTCGAGCTCCGCGAATCTGCAAAAATTAACATTTACTGCCCGATCAACTCTTTGGCTCAGTTTATTCTTAGTCTTATTCTTTTCTTCCTCAGATATCTTCATAATTCTGATTTAATGGCAACAGTTCATAGAAGGCCGCCGGGGCCTGAGTCCCGGAATCTCTCTGTGAAGGGACCTTTCGATTCGTCTACTGTTGGCAATCTAATCTAACCTGACACAATGAAGAACCTGTACGGCTCAGTATCAGCGGTCGTTTACGTTTTGATGCGGTTGGATATGGACCAGGCTCGGAAGTTTTGCTTTTACTGGTTAGAATCAAAGTTTTTAAATCACTGGTTAACGGTTTACTTTCGGTGATCGATGCCCGTATGTATTTCTTGCCTATTTCACCATTTATGCTTTCATCTTCAATTACGGCTGTTGTGTTAAGTAGCATGGGGACCCTAAGTTTCCAGGTACAGACATTTCGCTTTCTTTCCATTAGGCTTCTCACTCCTATCCACTTGTGATAACGACTTATATTTTGTAGCGCTCTGTAGCAGTAACTGAGCTAAGTAATGTTCGCTGGACAAAATATGAAGATATACATTGATCTGTTGAAAAGGAGGTTTGTATCCCACACAGTTCGGAGCGCTGGTCCCCAACCAGGCATAGACGCCGCGTTTCCTTGCAGACTTGTGGGCCTTGGTCCTTGCAATGTGCGGGCTCTCGCCACCAGGCAGGACATAGTCCTTCGTAAATATTTCTAGCATAATAAATATTTCTAGTATTATAAATATTTCTAGTTTAATAAATATTTCTAGTATAATAAATAGTTCTCGTATAAAGTGGATGGTAAAGAGTAAATAAAGGTTTTATAATTAATTACATTATTGTTATACCGAGATTAATAGCATAAATATCCCTGCTTTTAGGAACACAGTCCCCCCACTTCACCAAGATTTGCCATAAGTCATCGTGGATTCCATTGTTGGAAGGACGCAGGCCTATTCTTACCAGCCACTGAACTAGAGAATGGCTGGAGTTGACACTGCAATTGTGGACTATTGAGCTGCTCGGTCTCGTTCATCTTATCGAACTTGCACATCGGTGAGCACAGAGCTACGAATATAACCTGGCCTGTGGCAGTTCATCTACCAGGCGTCCCTGGGACAAATTCTTGGGTCATTTTAAAGCTTTGACTCAGACGGGGCAAGTACCTTCCTTGAAATACGTAAGGTGTCGTCGATCGAAGTAACTTGACTTGTCCGGAATATCAGACAGTACCTATAGATGGTTTCGACACTTTGTATCGTGTTTCAGGGGTTAAAGAAAACTAAAGTACACTGGAAAAGGATGGAAACTCATTTTGCAGGGCAAGACTGAGTTCTCAGACGAGCGTGACATCTCAAGAATAAACGGTTACATATTAACACCGGAAGCTCAATTCAATAGGGCGAAATCAGCCCACCTTCGCTCTGCCTGCCTAAGCCAAGCCTTGTGGGCTTAGCTTAGCTCAAATGTAAAGTATATACTACCTATAACACTTTCGAATTTCCTGGTGCCTAATCTATACCATCATTAACCCCTTTTCTCTTACCGTGATCAGTTCACAACATTTCAAATGGAGCTAATCCTATACGAGCGAGGTAGATTGTAACATAAGAGAACGAGTCAGGAGCGCAGTTTATATCTTTTATCGTCCGTAATTGGCACGGTAGAGATGGCGAGGACTGGGTACTTCAGCTTGCATGAGGGTAAACACACAGTGCAAAAAAAGTAACCTATGATGTTGCATGGACAATATAAATCCAAATGGGACGTCACTGACAGTCGCATCTCTTGCAGGGTCCAAATTACCATCACTTCACCACCATACCTGGGAACCTGCCGACATGACATTTGTCTCTAAAGTCAGGGTTCACACAGTAGTCTTTCGTTCTCCGTCCGCAATGAAAGCGTCCAAAAATTTGGTTGCTTCCTCGTAGACAATAGAAAAATATTGAGCTTTCCGGGTTCTGATTGAAAGGTGTCAGAAACTTTGCTAGTGATATTACTACAACTTCTTTTCTTCCTCAAATTCTAATTGGTTTTGACAAAGAGGCTATTATCTCACCGAGGGCCGGAGCGTGAGTCCTGGTTTCTCTCTGGGAAAGTGTCTGTTGGTCCGTCTACTGCCAGCTATCTGATTTAATCTAACCAGCTGACATCAAGGCTAACATTTTATAAGCAAATTTCATGCTAGACGCACAGTTGAATTCGCAAGGATACAACAAAACGTTCGAATATCACAGCGACTATGGAGCAAATTACTTCACTATGCACTAGCCTTTAGGCTGACATTAGACAGCCGTACCATTGTAGCTACACAATTACGCAATAGGTGTGTTGTGTAACCAGCCAGTCGTTTATTGCAAGTCTTCGGTTAAAATATGTTTACTGTAGCTTCCTCTCTATAAAATGCAAAAGCTCAATATTTTTCAGACGTACTGTCAGAGTAGGCAAGGTAGACAGTGGCTGTCCAGACATTTTTCTTTATTGACAAAAAAAAAAATAACATGATCTAACACAATTTTGATGGTCAGTATGATTACCAGGCAGTAACCTCTTCCAATATCTCCTATTTATTCCTGTACTGAAAAAAATTCGACGTCTACCATAAGTACTTTAATACTGCACATGACAAGAGATTTTTCTATGATATCAGCAGGTAAATGAATTTCCAATCACCGCGATGTGTGAAGCTGCCGACATCGATACTGTAATTTCCACTGCTGTGCACTACCGACAGTAGAATCTTCTTTCTATGCCGTCTATAACAAATATATCTAAAAGTTGAGAGCTTTCACCAGCAGCTGATACCAGTTTAATACACAGTTGTTCTAGACATCATCTTGTGATAAATCCTTTTTTCCACTTATGAACTTAAAAAAAGTTAGTGTTATATTTCTCTGGCTTTTGGCATTCCATCCTAAAGTCAAAAAATATTGAACAACTATTTAATGGAAAAACAGGAACAATGGCGTGTGCTTCTTTAGTATTTGAATATGCATGTCCGAAAACCCCGAACAATCATTTAGTGGGGATAAGTCGTCCGCCGGGCAGAGTGGCCCACGCAGCATATTGGCCAATAATGTCGATATGATGCAGAATCATTCGCCTGAGGGGAATGAGACTGTGTTGAACGAAACCCTTAAATTTATGCCGAGAAGATAATTAACAATTCCTTTCGCATTTCCCTAAGCTTCAGATGCAAAATAAACTAGTAAATTTCTAAATCTGCTTACTAGAATAATTGCTTATATTTTAACCCAGTGTCAAAGTTAAGGACAATGCACCGTAGGTACATGGAAAATTAGAAAAAGATCATTGTCTAACAGAGCTCCACGGATATTTCTTTATACCTAAATACAATTAGAAAATAACGTTCCGAAATTTAGCTCAGTCCCATTTCTCACAGTTGCCGACAAGTCTCTATAGACTTGCTTTCAGCATTTTTGCTGGCTTTTTCTTTACTGAATTTAAAATGCCTAGCATATTCCCACGGAAGGCACAGCAAATGAATATGATCATGAGGAACAGTTCCAGATTCTAGCCGTACCATTAGTCTGTGATGAACGGCTGGGAACCAGGCGCGGGATACAATGGTGGACAGCAAAAAATCCCGAGATGAGGTGGAGAAGCGAAATGCTGAGTCTTTCGTCACAGTAGAGCTGACGAGAAACTTTGTAGAAATGATAGCAGTTAAGTAATTTCCCAGCCAGTTCCAGCAGGGAAATGGCTACAAAATTATATATTGTAGAATTTATAATGAAAAAAATTTCCGTCCTGTGTAGATGAAATTTAGTTCTATAAATGAGACATATAAAAATTCATTTTTGAAATGAAAAAATTGTTGGTTAGTTTACATCTTTTCAGAGGATAAATTGTATAGAGGCTTTTTTTGTGAAGCAATGATTTTTCATCTCTAAGATGAAATATGGAACAAAACTTTGGACTTGATAGGGAAATATCTCCCAGAAAATACAGTGTAATTGACAAATTTTGTTTACTTAGGTAATGACTTTCCAAAGGATACGATGCACCAGAGATTTCATTTCTGGTTAGGCGAAGATTTTTCATAGGATAATTTGCAGGATGGATCCCAATGCCGAAGGAGTTTTTAGAAGATCCACTGTAGCTGCACATCAGTACTAGTAAAATATTTCTACGGAACACTGCAGATAAGACTTCAATGCTTATTAGGTAACTGTCTTTCCGAGGATCGAAATGGGAGAAATCTCAATGCTGATTAAGTAACGACCTTGCAATTGGTACGATGCGCAGAAGTTATTTCAATGCCGGCCGGTTATGCTATGATCAGCCAGAGGAAAAATTTGCTCCATAAATCTCACCTTTGGTTAGATTATTCAGAAGATACACTGCAATTGAGTCTTCAATGCTAGTCAGGTAATTCTCTTTCAGAGGACACGCTTAGGCAAAGGAGATTTGAATGACTGATAAAATTACAGAAGATGTACTGTTGCGTGGTGACACTTCAGTGCTGGTCAGGTAATAATTCTTTCAGAGAATACACTGCAGTTTAGAAGTCGACGTTGATGAGGGTACACCGAGTCGAGACCTCAATGCCGGTTAGGTAATGATCTTTCCGAAGTAGCAATGAGGCTGACACCGTCACACTGACCAGGCAATGATCTTCCCAGCGCTACACTACAGCTGAAACCACAATACTGCTTAGGTAACGGTTTACCGAAAATGCACCGAGCGTGACACTTTAATGGTGGTCAAACAATGATTAGCCAGAGTGGCAATGATTATCCAGAGTGACAATGATTATCCAGAGCGACAATGATTATCCAGAGCGACAATGATTATCCAGAGCGACAATGATTATCCAGAGTGACAATGATTATCCAGAGTGACAATGATTATCCAGAGTAACAATGATTATCCAGAGTGACAATGATTATCCAGAGCGACAATGATTATCCAGAGCGACAATGATTATCCAGAGCGACAATGATTATCCAGAGTAACAATGATTATCCAGAGCGACAATGATTATCCAGAGCGACAATGATTATCCAGAGTGACAATGATTATCCAGAGTGACAATGATTATCCAGAGTGGCACTGATTATCCAGAGTGGCAATGATTATCCAGAGTGGCAATGATTATCCAGAGTGGCATTGATTATCCAGAGTGGCAATGATTATCCAGAGTGACAATGATTATCCAGAGCGACAATGATTATCCAGAGTGGCAATGATTATCCAGAGTGCACGTTGTCGTTGAGAGGTCAGTCCTGGTTAAGCAAATATTAAACAAAATGAGATGGCATTCAAATTTATGTCATAAGGAGAGTCAGCTTATGAAGAAACTTTGGAGAAGACTACATGCCAAGAGCACGCTATACTATATGCTACTCGTAAAACAACGGTCGTATAACTCTCTTTTAACAGATATTTGTACACATGCACACAATATATAAGAAGCTATTTATTTACACAAACATGTGCAACATACAAATGAGTGTTATACGGTCGCATGTGTATATGCTGAGAGAAAAATATCTCGAGCAGTCATTATGTGAGTTGAGAACAAATATCGAGGTAAGTAGGGTTTGCTATGATCCAAACAAGGGAAGAAAGAAAGAACATGAGTGCCACGACAACTGAATAGTTTGTGCATAGAAGCAACAAACAAACGATATCTATGACAAAAAACACGATTTGCTCCAAGCGTGGGAACGGCGAAGATAAACACAGAAAGCTAAAGTTTCTTGCACTAAGAATCTACCACTGTTTCTGAAGGCTTAAAAAAGTTGAATTATCCACATGCATTTCTCTACCCAAGAGTCATATTTGTGCGTCTGCATAGAAAAGTATAAACTTTTTAAAAACCCTATGCTATACTAAAAACTACAGCAATCTAGCTGCATGGGAGCCAATAAACTTATAAGGCTCTAGAATAAATAAATAGGTAATACTAAGGCCCTTTTTGTTATACTTTGTTTAGCCTCCGCCAAGAATAAGTAGGTAACAGAAAGTAATAAACATTAAAGTAAGTCCCGAGCGATTTGTTTCTCGAACAATTAGGCAGAGCGGTGTGCCTCGGCGGTCTACAGACTCCCGTCAGCCGTACCATTGGAAAGCCATGATGGCTGTCGAAGCCTAGCCGTGGGTGGCGAAACTCAGACAATATCACCATGGGCGTCACCACGACTGTTCTCCTGGGATCGCGATCTGCTGGCAGTAAGCAAAATGTGTAATTGGCCAACATGTAGGCAATATTGCATCAGCTGGCAGTGCTCAAAATGTGCGCCAGACCAGCATACAGCTAGGAAAACTGCACGGTACCTGCTGGCAGTGAGTACAATATGCATCGCGCCCTCATCTAGGCAATAATACCATCCTGTGTGTCAGAAGGCGGACGTAGCTAACACTTGTGCAAACTCAAATCCAAAAATATTCTTTAAATTCTTGGCTTCTCTTATGATTCGTAAGCAGTAAGAAAAATACCACCGGACTTCACTAAAATAATGACGCCGTAACTCTGCCTTTCCTACAAAGAACTTCTCGACGTACAATTGCTGCAAAAAGCAGGCCCGCTCCATACCAAGGTAAGTCAAAAATTATACGGCCGAAAAGAAAAAAGTGACTTTCCACTAATGCCATGAGTAAAAATTTTCCCATTCTAATGATAAGAACCCACACAACGAGAATGTTTTATAGCGAATAAAGGAATGATATAATGGAATATCTCAATGAAACGAAAAATACTACCGCTGTCGAGTCATGATCTCGTGTTCTAAATTGTTATTATAGAGTTAAAGCGGATGTAGTGCGCGATTGTTTACACTGATACTATCGCAGACTTATCATTTTTATTGAGCATTTTTCATACGCGTTTGATCGTGCTGTGGACCCACCAAGTTAATGCAATACATCTTTTTGTAATTTAACGCTGTCGCTTATTCATAAACAATAATACAACGGTACAGTAGGAAATGCGATTAGTAAAACTATTTGTTTTAATTCAGCCCTGAAAATATTTAGAAACATGCTAAGGTCAGAAATACCTCTGTCGCCCACCAGCCACTATCTATATTTATATGTATGTGCTATTACGGTCAAAGAAAATTGTTTATCAAGGATACTTCATATTTATGCTCAGTATTTAGGAGTAGTATGACAAGAACAAGTATCATTTAACATATGGTACGCCATAGTCAAAGCAAACGGCTATATTAACCAGCATTTTAGATATTTACGCTTAACACTTGAGAGTTGTATGGCCGGAAGATGCAGAACTTGACATAGGTACCTAATGTGGTACGAACCTCATCAAACACCCCAAGGTAGGGGGTACTTCTTTTTTTTTTTTTTGCTAGACCTTTACCCAAAACGTAGCTATGTTTTGCATAGGAATACAAATCCTAAATGGGCACGGATGAGCCTTAATTTCAACGCTCAAGGGTAGAGTTCATTCGCTGTATCTTCTGAATGAGCAAGGACAACTACGCATTGCTGACATGTGTTTGAAGTTTGGATGCTGTATGAGGAAGTAAACACTAATGCAAGTCGCTTTTTTGGCTCTTTACCGTCACAATTTCTTATCATCAATTTTATATAGGTACAGCACTACTGAAACAAGATTCTGAAATGCAAATGGGTTGTGAAGATTTGAATTTTACAGTTTCGTTTTCATTGAAAACTGGATCCTTAAGATCCAAGTAGGCTGTCGAGATTTCAATTCCAATATTTTCTGTAATAGTCACTTAGCACTGGACTGGGGGATCCAAACGAGCGATGAGAAATTCAAAGTTTATTGCTTTATTGAATATTCATTTGAGACTAGACGTGAATATTTGAATTTTAAAGTTTCTTGTAACATTAATTCGCTGTTTGGACGAGGCAAATAAAAACCCAACCATAATATATACTTTAACACTTCATAATATTATAAAATTACTGTTCATGACATATTGGGTTCCCATGAAGCATTTCGTAGCAGAAAAGAGTGTTGGTTAAGTTGAAATTACCATAGAATTCAGAATTGAGTACCTCTGCGAAGCACAATTGGAAATTTCTTTCTTCAATTTTCTTCTTTCACGAACCGCATGTAAACAAACTCCTACGTCCTTCTTTGCACTCAGCTTGCGGTTATCAAAACAAAAACCCAAAGGAGAGTCAGATCCTTATGCTAGTCTTTGTGGTTTATTTTTACAAGAGAAAACAAGAGGCATCCTTCAGCATGTACTGTAAAAATAAGCGCGCGTCATCGCACGTGACAGGAGCCCATGCTGGTAACACGCCCTGTGGCGCTGCAGGTGGTGTCACAGGCATAGCAAGACAGCAGATTTCTGTCGCCTCCGAAGCTAGATAAACTAGTAATTGATAAAATTGCAGGCATAAGCTTTTGAGATTGACACCATATTTTTATACTGTCTGTGCGTGTAGCATTATAGTGCCTGAGAAATATCATCTAAAAAACCGGCCCTGTAACTCTGGTGCTGTTCGTATGGGGCAATCCATTTTAAAGCTGGAACTGCTGTGCAGTGGTTCGACTATGGAAATCAATTCTAAACCTGTATCTGCTACGCAGTGGTATTTCGGATCTATATATATTTTTTTAGATCTGTAGCTGCAATGTAATGGTACGGCTTCAGAATATCCACTTTATTATCACCTACATCTGTCATTTCTATGCATGGATATGACTAGAATTTACGCCGGGAATTCAAAAAGTTTGCGGAATTGCTGAAAATATTTAATCTATATTCAAGCTTTATTGCGTTCATACCAACGTATTGCTCTGCCAAGAGTAGTGCTCTTTTCCTCTGATTCATTCTACCGATTTCGACGTAAGTTTGATACACTTGGATGGATTACCATGAAGCGTTTGGTAACCATGTGGCTGGGAGGCCGTGACTATATATGATTTTTTTTTCTGTGCTTTACTGTTTGTTTGGTGAGTGGCAATTGCGTTGCCTTCGAATGAAGTAAAAACGCAGTTCAGACCTTTGTTTTGACGGGGATATTCACAAAAATGAGGGCCGCCAGCTCATCGTTGCCACTATTTGCTATGGCCTGAACTGTGCCATGTGTATCGCAGTGGGAGGCCGGTTGTCATATCGAAGAGCATTTGACGTTATTGGTTCAATGATGAAGTCCAGAGAAAAACTTTCTTAGAACTTTTTGAATTCCCCTCGGACCTTTTTGAAAAATGTCACTGCAACTGCTATGCACTGGCAAGACTGGGAACATCACTTCATACTGTAACTATTATACAGCAATATGAATACGGAATACCAGCTTTAAAATCTACTTTCTAAGCAGAGGAGTAACAGAGATATCACCTAAGAAAAAGTTGTATGAGCTATGCCGAGGTGTGACAGAATGGCACTAATGGGATTGAGCCTGTAAGGTCCGTCTACTGCCGCCTATCTACTCTAACCTAATTAAAGGAAAAACTTGCATGTTCTGTCAACAATTTCTTAAAAGCATATTTAAACGTTTAATAATTGTTGATAACGAACATCCCTCCTTTAAACAAAACTGAATCTTCTACAAAATTATATGTTCCTTTGAAATATCAGTTTGAGACCACAAGCACAATATAGTATCACAACAGTAGTTATTATCACGCTGGCTGTCCATAAGTAGCTTGCGGCCTGATCATTTAATTAACTCGTTGATCGCAATTTGCGCCATGCATGGTACACGCTTATCAAACGAATGGCAATTATAAAATCATATTTATTCTGACATAGAAATATGTCCTTTGAGACACTTGATGGAATGCTGAGAATAGTGCTGATAGTGACTCGTTTTAATACAATTACCTTTCTTTATGAAGGTTCTAGTAACAAATGTCAAGTATGATTTTGGTGATCCTCAAGGGCCATGATGTACGGCTGGATGGTTGCTCATCGCGCGTCTGGGCATCGCGGTCAACGTGTCAAGAAAGCTACAATCAAGGTAAATGGAAAGATAGATACGTCGAAATTCTTATAAAATGAGAACGAGATCCCTAGTTGTTTTTACCCTTTACCCTTATCTCGTTTTAGGGACCATTAGTTGCACAAAGGATATCATAACTGTATTTCCTGCTATCATACTTGGTGCTTTCTCTTGAAGGGTAGCCATTTTTAAAGAGTTCATTCCTCGCTATTTCTTTTATCAACAAAATGGCTATACAAATGCAACGCGATTAAAAACTTTGGCAGCCGCTGAGTATAGTAAAACATATCCGATTCATATGTCCCATCAATTACCTTTCAAAACTTTTTAATTGTAATCAGACTTCATGGACATCCTATTGGTATTAACCCAGATACGTCTGCAGCAAAGAAATTGAAATTTCCGATGCGGAAACTTCCTCTTTTTGAAACACATGAGGAACTTGATGAGGAGACTCAAGTGTTGCAAAATGTCTGTTACTTCTGCCTCTTCGTTCGTCTAATGTAAACAAAAGCTACCGCTGCCGGTCACAAAATGAGAAACTGGCACCATACCGAAGAGCTCCAGGAAATCTTTTTCAGTTGAAAGAAAATGAATGAATTTTTTATTTTTCTAATATTAAGTGCAAAAACAACGTAAGTAACTACCATGGAATGAGCGCAAAGCCTTTACTACAATAATTGTAAGTTATAATCATACTGCACAGCGCACGAAAATATAATTTTGTATTTGCTTGAACTACGAGAAACCTTTAAATAATCTTTATCTCTATTGATATGAAACTCATCTATGACGTGCTACTATTAGATATCGATAGAGGTCGATAACTAATAGTAATATAAACGTGCAGTCCTAAAAGTCAGGTCACGCACCGAAAAACGGATGTTGATGTTATTGCGTCTAAAACCGAAGGACTTTTCGTAAAATATCGTGTATTTAACCTGGAGCAAAGACCCCTCTGATGGCATTTTGATTGTAAGGATATCTTCAGCTATACGACCATGCTGAGAAATTGTCGAACGTGGCAATGCTTGAACTGAATCATTAATATCAACCTGCTGAATGCATTATAAGCTCGCCTGATGACAGATAGACAAATATTCGTAAAGGTCGAGAGAAAATATTATGAATTATACGAGGGTAAGGCATGGAAAGGTTCTTACATGAAATATCCGTAAATGGCCGTAAGCGCGTAAAGAAAATTTACAGACTGTCAGCATAGGTATATTAAAACGACTCTTGGACGTAATAGTAGATAATGATCAACGAGTGACGTTGCACGCAACTTTTCATAGCAACAGCACCATTTCTAATAACCTGCTACGTTACGCATTCACACTGACAACGTGATGCAAGACTTACACGTCATTTATGCTGCTGTATCTATGCTACCGAAATTAAATATGTATCGAAACGAAGTGCAAGCTGCACATCCTAGCGACCAGCTTAATTGGGCGTACGAATGTATATTGTGACCCCGACATACCGTCCACAAGTTTGTACAGTACGCAGTAAAGATTTCATGGCTGCGAGTGCATGTTGATAAAGTCCTTTAATCGACAGCACAAGCATTATTGATCGATTTCCAACTCCGATCTTGAAACACTTAAGCTGCGTCTTGTTATTAAATGAAAAGGTTAATGCGAAAATCAACTCAGCATGTTATTAGAACAAATCATAGAACGGTTCCATTTTTAATCAAGTCATATTATAATTATAAACTTATCATTGAAAAAATGATGACTTCGTGCATCTTCGTAAAATCACCTTACGTTTAGCGATTTTCTCCTCTTTACTTTATATTCCAACTACAATTATTTTTGTCGGTCGTTACTGCTCTGGGGGTAAAGTTCTCCATTACTGTCTCCAAGTTATGAAAGTATTGCGATCTTAACTTACTAATTAACTTACATATGACCTAGCCCCACACGCTCAAATAAATGCTTGATGAATGTTGCGTTCTAAATGTGCTTGCAATTTCATAATGGCGGGTTTAGTAATTTTCAAAGAAAGAGGGTAAAACTGTTAGTTTCTCATCGGATTGGCCCTCAGCTCTGGGATAAGAAGGTGTTATTAAACTAATTACCTGAAGAATATATCAATTTTTTATTCAGCTGTCCTTCAAAATAGTTCGTACAGCATCTTCTGTATAGTTTTACTGACAAAAAGCACGATTATCGCAAGCTACTGGTTCATATTTATTTTCAGCATTTACATCTTTACCGCACGAGATGAAATAATTATTGTTATTGCATTAGATAGTTTGAGTCTCCGTTTCGGCAAAAAACTACGATTTAACAAAAGAAGAAATAAGGGACAAACAGCACGTCGATAGAATCGTGGAACCCATGCAAGAGGTTGTTCCCGTACGGGCTCAAAGCACAAGGGAATAGCAAGTCCGGAAAGAAGCGGAAGAACGAAAGAAAGTAAGATCTGTACGAGCATGAATTGGGAAGGAAGAAAAATGGACCCGAAAGACGTCGCGAAGGCCTAGGTGGGTCAGGGGTAGGCAAACTACGGCCAGCGGGCCACATTGGCAGGAACGTTTTTGTACTCCGGCCCGTCGAAAATTTTGAGATCTTCGTTATCTTGACCATTTGAGCGTTTATAGTAGAATTTATTATAAAACTGCATAATTACTACGAAAATGTTCCCATAAAAGTGGATGCAAGTATCAATACAGTATTTCCTCATTCTGTTTATGTTTGATATGTATGAATAGGCGCTGGCAAGGCCCGTCTGTCAATTTATACCAGTCTGTGTGGCTCCTAGGTAAGTGCAAAAATTTGCCTGCTCCTGGCGCCAGTATAATGGCATAGGTAACTCACAGGGTCCCCCCGAGGTTGCCGACTGCAGACAAACTTCGGCTACAACAAGCAATGAAGTACGGTATATCAAATTAACAGCACATCAATTTTGAAACTAACTTATGCTAACATTGAAGATTACGAAATATTACTAACTGCTGCAACGAAACTCACCTCGTCTTTCTGAGCGTTGACCGCCATAGGGAGTCGACGCAGAGCGATGTTTAACAGTAATAAAGTCACCACTGGTCTCAAAAGTAATTTGTTTCCTTCACCAATACCGTTTGCAACATTCTATTCACTTAACTCTTTCTAAACTTTATGCTGAATCTTGTTTTTATGTTTAATCCCTATATTCAGCGTACTCATCGAGTGTCTGTTAACAAGCTTGTTCACTTTTCTTTACTTAAAATTTCGTATTAGAAAAACACCGTCATCTACTGCGAACAAAAAGGCTAGGATTTTCACTCACGTTCACATTTACGGTATCATTTTACTGCGAACGAACTCAGCAGTTGGCGAGCGTCGCTTTTTAGACTAACAACACGTTCATTAACTATCAATGTCTGACTAATTGCAACTTGTATTTTGGTAAGGAACACCGCAATATCGCCTCACATACAAGCTCACGCCAGAGCCGCCGAGCTCAAGTGCCGCTGAGCAGCTTCACGTGGGTTCTTGTGATGGTCCCAGACACAAGGCAGAGAGAGTCACTCCTTATTGTTGTGTTGGGAAGGTTTTCACAGCAAGACTCTCAGTGGGTACGATCATCATCAGGGAGACTCTTCGTGGCTTGTGTCCTCCACCCTCGCACTCTATCCTTCTATGAGCTTTACTTCTTTCCTGCTACGTGAACGCAGCTTTCTGGTACAGCGATGGTTGGGATGTATCGCTCCAGCAACGACTCTGCATCAAACCAAGTTGCAAATATGACTAGTAGGCTTTGCACAAAAGAAGGAGTTCGTTTTGCAGTCGAATAAAGTCCTAGAGTTCGTGACATGAATAGAATAAGTGCGCCTTACAATATGAAACGACTATCGTGAGGTTCTCCCGCTTCGCGTGCCAGTATACATGACGTCACTCACGACCAATCAGCATCGGGTTCAGCGCTCGCTTCAGCCAATGAGGCGCTCAGTATTTCAACACGTTATGAGCGTGTCGTCATGCGCACTTGGTCCAATAAGAGCCCAGTACGCTGGGTAATATTGAAAGTAAGTGGAAAATTATAATTGCTGTATTAATAAATCACAGGTCGGAGAGCAGCTATGGGCAGGCGAGCATGGAGCTGCTGCGGTGATGAGCAGAGCGTCTTTTCCAGGGCGCAATCTCAACGACCCAACAATTTGTCTCAATTTGTCACGATAATAAAGTCCATTTGTTCTGTCCACTTTGACACCCGAGTCGTATTTCGCCATGATAAGACGGACGCTCAGCCATGCCAAGAATGCACGCAGCAAAGACTATCAATCCCTGCTGAGAGTTTAGCGATTTAATGGTTTGCATCCAAATGGGTTCGAGGTCTCTAGCTTGCTGCCGTAGCTGAAGAAAAGAAAGATCGCTTCTGTAACAAACTATGGAGAACGCGTTGGACTGGCTACTGAAATTAGGATTTCGAGGTTTAACTTGTTTGGAAACTCACATAGAAGCATTGGCTTTACCACTTTGAATCGTGTGCAAGTGATAGAGGCAAACCGGTAATGTTGAACCGGCTGAAAACTTCATAACACGGAGCAGGAATCGTTTCTCTCTTCAGATTCAATGCCTGAAACTCTATGCGAAGAGTCGGAGTCGGCGTACCTGCCTGTATATTTGGACAATTCAAGCCTCAATTCAAGACAACCGGCACCAGGAGGATAAAATGTAGTTGATAGCAAATCAGAAATAAACTCCCACAAAAAAATTTATTAGGAAGACAGATCTGTGCGTAGAGCTGGGTGCCAATGTTGACTTTCTTTGAAGCTATCATCAGAGCCACTGCACGTGACGCGACTAGGCTATGTTGTTTCCCTTAGCACGGCTTCAGCGAGCACTTTGTTAAGCTATAAAAAAAAAAATTATGATCTCAACCACCACAGCAAATATATTACACTATAGCTAGTACCGATTGTAATTGATAGACTCGCTGTTTATGAGAGAATTTGAATTTCCATGTAATCAAAACGTACCAACACTTTCGCTATAGTTACAGTGACAGCAATATAACTGGAATAATTGAGTTGGCTATATAACTGTAGATAGCGCCGAATAGTCGCACATGGGGACCGGTCCAGTTTAAAAACACTTGATCATTTCTGAAACTGCCCGTGGTACATATGCATAAAATTAAATGCTTATCGTATAAGACGTCGATATTTTTTAGGATTATTAATAGTTAAAACGTTTACGAAGTGTGCACGTCCTTACATGCAAGGTTAAAATACGAGATTTTGTCCTGAATCTCAAAATTTGACTTTATGCTTAACCCGTAAACAATTATTATTTCTCTAAATCGTGCCAGTTTGGTACAGAGATTACACAATAACATAGAAACACGACCGCTAGACAACTGCTAGATGGATACACTTGGGCAGGTCTATTAATGGGGTAAAGTTATAGATGACAAAGCTCTTAGTAAGAGATAAAAAAAACTGTACAATTATTAAATAAATTGCAATCCCCAGGGGGATTACCAAGAAACCTCTTCGCCTGCACTGTAATTGATACACGACGATTTAGCAGCTAAAAGTTGATTTCAAGTCAGCACCTGGTAACTTGGAAATCAGGGGCGTAACACCAAGCCAGGGCCACAGTACCAAATGATGGCCTTACATAAACATACATAGGCCTGGAAAAGGCCCCAAAGCCTCCAAACAGAGGCTGTAGAGCAGGGGCCCCAATATTCTCCAAAATAGACTGCGCCCAACTATGAACATCAACTTAAAAAGGGGCAGGAAGCCACCTAAGACAAAATCCAATGCATCATCGCACATGTGACATGAAGCATTGTTCGTTGTACCCCAACGTTCGCGAGCTCCAATGAAGAGATGCCACGAACATTGTCCCATGTAGATACAGATCTTCAGATCAGAAGAACCGCGTAAAAGCAGAGTCGCAAACGACTGTTTTGCTGCAATGACACCAATTTTGTCGAGGCTTCTTCGTCTTTTTATGGCACCGGGGCAGCTATTTATGGTGGGTTGAGCCGCCATTAGGCTCTTGATTAATGCAACTAGGGACGGAGGGAGCCACGAGGTCAACTTGCTCAATACTGGCAGCTTTTGCATAATTTTACACGCGTGTTTAGCTATAACAAAAACTGTATATTAAAGATTCACGGCTCACTCAATTCGACAGTGTCAGTGCTAAGAAATTAAAACACGGGAAT
The DNA here is from genome assembly GCA_001587735.2 of Parhyale hawaiensis. Classification (NCBI taxonomy): domain Eukaryota; kingdom Metazoa; phylum Arthropoda; class Malacostraca; order Amphipoda; family Hyalidae; genus Parhyale; species Parhyale hawaiensis. The sequence continues at coordinate 4,467,287 of LQNS02278075.1, forward strand.
TACGTAGAAATGGCGTACGGGTGAGTGCAGAAGTACCGATGCGGTACACGTTTTTCTAAGGGTTCATTGACCCTTTGTACCACTTTTTAAGCGCCAACATATTAAACCCTAAAAATAACTACCCTTATTTTGAGCCATGAGAGAAAAAATTTGGCATGGCGCATGAATTGAAAGTGATGGCGGTAAAGAATAAGCTACATTCCAATTTATTTACAATAATATTATACTAGTTGCTTAAGCCTTCATAGACACAGCATAGGTTTTTCAAGACAAGAAAAGGAAGGGATATGTAGTATGTCGATAGAAACGTGGTACCCACGCGCATGGGAATAGCAAGTGTCGGAAAAGAAGAGGAAGAATAACACAAACCATCATCAGAATGAATATGAAAACTGAAGGAAGCAAAGTGAGCATGAAAGACAGACGTCCCGTAGGCCAAGCTCATGGTCAAAGTAACCTACAAATTCCCCTGGGGGTCGCTACTCCCCATAACATAGGATGGGCGAACCTAATTAACCTAACCCTATAGCCCATTCTGTGCCCTCGAAGACTATCTACAGTCAGTAGTATGAATCCCTAGCGGTTCATTTCACTGCTTCTCCTATATCTTATTTGATCAGCGCCTATATCTTGTTCCCACGGCAAATTCATAACCAAGGACTCAACTTCGCTTTTCTCGTAAGAATAGCACTGCATAGATACGAATTTTGTCTATTAAACCATGTACTGAATTGTTAATAGATCTTTCGGTACGTAAATATATTAATTTTGCTATTGACGGCAATTCCTCTCGTTGAGGGCCGCGGTGTGGATCTCGGCAGCTCTCTGGGGATGGTCTGCCGGTCCGTCTACAGCCAGCTATCTAATCTAGAGTAAACGTGTCATAATAATAAATGTCTTCTCAGACCTATAATTTACAGTTATGCTTGTATAGTAACTAGTACGACAATTATAGAAGAGTACACTAAAATTAAACACTCAAAAATATTTCGCTAATGATGGTAACCGAATGTATCATGTGGCACACCTCTGTACACTCTCGGGGCCTGTCCTCCCTAAGCAAGGCTCCACATGAATGCATTATTTTTATTACACCTGCAGACTTTTTTGCGACAGTTATTGGAGCTCGAAGAAAATTAATGGAGACGTCGGGCGGGATCTCCTAAAACTGCGATCTTCCATAAACCCGGTATTAAATTGACTACAGTGCCAGTGCTATAGGAAGTTTGCTCTCGTCGTTGACTAATGTCACTGTTAGCATAAAACTCCATAAGCTCAAGACACAAGTACAATTAAAGGCCGAGGTATGTGGCCTCACCCTAAAGCAGGAGTTCATGTGCACATTAGGACCTGGTACTGACTTATATGGCAACTCAAGCCGACTGTGACTCACGCACGGCTATACTCAACCACCGCATGTCAAGCGTGGGTGATACTCCGGGAGCCCCTCGCCCCAAGGTGACTGAATCCTTAAAGTTCACCAGAATCCCTTTTCTTAACCTTCCGTTAAGTCCCGTCTATACGTTAGGCTTTTCAATGCGTCCACTCATCGATCCACTTGTCCGAGAGTTTTGTATAGCGTCGTTGTAACACAACTTTGTGTACGCCACAAAAAAAAAAAACATACAAATTTTAACCGACAAATCAGTTTCCTCGACAAGTGTCGCTAGGCAATGTTAGGGACAACTTTTCAAATTTGGAGTGAAGTGAACACAGAAGACAGGGCATTTTTCTGCGATTTCTACAATACAGTGATGTAGTGTACAGACCGAAAGGACCAACTGAATGTTCATCAATCAAAATTTACTGATAATAGTTAGCCAAATACAAGCAAAATATTCGTAGGCAAAATGGTGGCACGTTAATATTTTGAATAGTTTAAGCCTTCGCTTACACAACAAGCGATCTCAGAGCTGAAGAAAGAAGGGACGTATAGTACGTCGATAAAACGAGGCATAATTCATGCACGAAGGGTGTTATCACACAGAATTAACGCGCATAGGAACAAGTCTAGAAAGAAAGGAAGAACAGAACAAGGTATCAGCGACAGCATAGAAGTAGAAGAAAATAAATTGAGTACGATGGAATGACATCCTGAAGATCTAGCTAAGGCTAAAGTAACCTGTAGCGTCTCCCTAGTGGCACTGCTCCCCATAACATAATATGGGTGAACCTCGCTAACCTCGCCCTATGGCTCATTCTACACTAGCGGGCAAAATAAGAGAACGATTTTTATTATATCAAAATAAAGTTTAACCATGCAGAGTAGGTTAATGAATCTTTTGATGGGGCTTTAAGGAATGTATTTAACATATTTCTACAAAATATTAGGACAAACATAACTATATATAATACATTAAAGCACGCAGTCCTCCCACTAAACCACTTATCAGTAAGAAGAATAAGAAAGCAAGACTTGAATATGCAGAAAGGCACATCGTTTGGAGAGATGAAGATTGGGAAAGAGTGCATTTCAGCGATGAAAGTAAATTTAATTTGGTTGGATCTGATGGCAGACGGTATGTTAGACGTGCAACAGGTGACAGGCTGAACCCGAAATGTGTCAAAACATCTG
>LQNS02278075.1:4470412-4484630 GCA_001587735.2 Parhyale hawaiensis
AATGCCCCGTGCCATACTGCAAAGAAAGTGAAGGAATATTTTGCGGAAGAGAATATCGAAGTCATGAAGTGGCCTGCCCAAAGCCCGGACCTTAATACTATTGAAAATTTATGGAAAATTATAGGTGACAATGTAAGAGAACGACAACCATCAACAGTAAAGGATGTATGGACTAAAATTGAAGAGGAATGGTAAAAAATAACTCCAGAGTATTGTAAGAAACTTGTGATGTCGTGTAATCGTCGCTGTGCTAAAGTTATTGAAAATAAAGGTTTTAATACTCCATACTAATTGTTCTAAATCTAAACATGACCATTGTTCCATGTTACTTGTTTGTAAAATTGTATTTAGAGGCGATCGTTCTCTTACTTTGCACTGTTCAGTTTTTGTTATTGTTTGTTAGATTGCTCTAATGTATTAAATATAGTAATGTTTGGACTGATATTTTGTAGAAATATGTTAAATACATTCCTTAGGGCCCCAACAAAAGATTCATTAACCTGCTCTACATGGTTAACCTTTACTTTCAAAAAATGAAAATCGTTCTCTTATTTTACCCGGTAGTGTATGCTCCATGAGGGCAATATGTTCGTAACCTCAATCTCCGCAAACCAATATTCCTGCTGCCGATGCCACACTCAAGCCATCAGAACGAGTCAGCGAGTTTTGGCTACCGAATCGACGTCTAAAAGCCTGCACACTTCCGCTTTTGCGCAAAATATCAGGATGGAACATGCAGTGCTTTTGCGCGAGATTCGCTGGTGAAATGGGCAGAACAAATTTTGTAAACAAACCGCCAGTGGCGCTAGAGTAACTATGTCGCTCTGTTCATGGAAGTGTTCATCAAAGAAGTGGTCGTCCAGCAAGTGCTCATTAAACAAGTGCTCATTAAACAAGTGCTCATTAAACAAGTGCTCATTAAACAAATTTTCATTAAACAAGTGCTCATTAAACAAGTGCTCATTAAGCAAGTGCTCATCAAGCAAGTGCTCATCAAGCAAGTGCTCATCAAGCAAGTGCTCATCAAGCAAGTGCTCATCAAGCAAGTGCTCATCAAGCAAGTGCTCATCAAGCAAGTGCTCATCAAGGAAGTGCTCATCAAGGAAGTGCTCATCAAGGAAGTGCTTATCAAGGAAGTGCTCATCAAGCAAGTTCTCATCAAGCAAGTGCTCATCAAGCAAGTGCTTATCCAGCAAATGCTGGATGAGCATGAGCATACATTCATTAAGTTAATGAAGGTGATGTTCCATAAAGCACCAGGCTTCAAGCTGTTTCCAAGTCAAGGTTGCCATCAACGCTGCCGGGAAAGCTTCTTATAAACCCTTGGAAATAAGTGCCACGTACATGAAATTCTATATTTCACTCAATAAAGAGAAGCAATAATATTTATTCTTAGAAATAATACACGTAAATATCTCTTACAACGTGGTTCCCGCACAATGTTATTTGCCTTCCAGAAACAATACGTGCGATTTTTGACTACAAAAAAACATGACTTTAGATCATACAAAAGAATAGCTAAAGAGAAAAGCAACAGTTACTTTAACCCTTGATCAGAATGGCTTTGTCAGTAGAAATCATGGAGAGAAATATTTATACTGGCATTTTTACTGCACGACGTAAATTGTAGCTGATCAACCCGAATATGTCGGTAGTTGAGCACTCCCAACACTGACATTTTGGGTTACCCCAAGAAACACCCGTCCACTAAACCCAATACCCCAAGAAACACCCGTCCCCTAACCAAATTTCCAGGCAGTTTTATACCCGAAATCGATATGTTTGCACTTTCTTGTAATGATTATACCAGGAATTGTCTAGAAACTGGACTTGGCCTTACAGGTGATTTTTGTGAAAAATCGAACTCGTCAGTATTACTTCCTATGGTTTGCACAAAACGGTATTTTACGCATAATCTCAAATCGACAAGACCAGAGATATTTCAGCCATTTCTTCTCTCCGGCTAACGTGCAGCAATATCAATAGCGATTGCCTACACATAGACTCCGAAGGAAAGATAAAATTTCAACCAGGCCTTACGCAATTCCCCCAACTTGTAATGGGAGCTCAGTGGAATAATACATGTGCTACCCACACTCTCCTCATATTACCTAAAATGAAGAATAAATCATGACTCAGCGCTCCCGCTATATGCAAAACACTACTATCCGAAGTATCGTTTTGCTTCACTGCTGATTCCTCTTTAAACTCTTGTAACTTCCAATTGTATCTTTATACACAGTATCATTCTTGATAAAAACGCCTTAACGGTACCAAGTTTTTCTTCTGCAGTAGGTACAGGAATTCATACGTTTTCGGATGAACCTTATAAGTCATCCTGCAACAAACTCAGAAGATTCGGAGATAACTCAGAAGATTCGGAGATAACTCAGAAGATTCGGAGATAACTCAGAAGATTCTGAGATAACTCAGAAGATTCGGAGATAACTCAGAAGATTCGGAGATAACTCAGAAGATTCGGAGAGAACTCAGAAGATTCGGAGAGAACTCAGAAGATTCGGAGATACTGCTCTTATACCTAATTCTGATGGGGTGTTGCTGAGCTATATATATATATATATATCATCAATTTAGGTACCCTTCTGTAAAGGGAAATTCAGCTTGCCTGCACTAAACGCAAATCTTAGTGGGGCAGCATATTAATAAATGAGCAGTAATGAAGTAACGTGAGAAAAGGTAAGTACTACCTAATAAATTTACCTCGATAGGATTAGTGACGACTGACGATCCAACGCAACTCTGACAATTATGCAAGTTACTTCAGATACATCATCAACCACCGACAGGATGCGAAGACGCAATAATTATGAATGCTGTTCTAAAAGAAATTGCTCTTCACAAGCTCCCCTATAACTACAGGAACGTCATTTCTACAGTTAATCCTCCCTACCGCATGTAGAACTCTCTGGGACCGAAACATAGCTATTTGTTGGGAAGAAATTGCTCTCTACTTGTTCTCCTAACTATAGGAATGACATATCTCTGTATCTCAACTAAAAGTAAGACTGGGGCATTTACGAAATATTCCTGATCTTACGACAGAGCATGGGATTATCTGCGACTCAGTCACAAACTTTTGTCTAGAAGTAATTACTCACCATGAGTGCTTTAGAAACGTCACTTCAACGAGTATTCCATATCCTGCCCACCAAACGTAGGACTTTTTGGGACTCCTCTGCAGACATCGTTCCGAGGTAATTACTTACCACGAGTCCCTCTTGTGACATCACTTTCATTCCTGATTCTGCTTGATCAGCGAGCGTAATACTTCATGTGACCCATTCATACAATCCTGTCCGCAAGAAATTTCTCACCACGAAATCCTTTATCTAGCAACGCCACTTCTATTCCTAATCCTCGTCACAAAACATGGAATTCTCTGGGACTCGATGACAGACTCTTGTCTGGAAGTATTTGCTCTCCGTGAGTTTGTCTAGAAACGTCATTTCCATTCCTTATCCTCACAACATAGCGTAGGACTTCTTGGGACCCATTCATGCATACCAGTCCAGAAAAAATTACTCACCGCGAGTTCTTTTAACTAGAAACGTCACTTCCATTCCTTATCCTGACATCCTAGTGTAGGGCTTCTTCGGACCCATTTACGCATTTCTCTCCGGAAGAAATTACTCACCACGAGTTCCTCTAACTAGAAGCGTCACTTCTATTCCTGATCCTCACCAGTGACGAGCTGGAAGTCGCCTACGCAGTTTCCCGCTGAGGCACGCGACTGTTGAACTGCGCGGCTTGCATGGGGTGGCACCGGCCGGCCGCTGCTTATGCTCAAGACCGGTAGCGGGTCCACACCCTGTGACCGGCGGCTCTTCGATACCATCGCCTTGCTGCTGCCCACCGCCTGGCAGAATGCAGCCAAAACTGGGAACGTGGGTGGGTGTAAGAACACGTTTTTCAAAAGAATGGAAGTCTCGAGAGGGTAAACTGAGGCACTAGGTTCTAGTAACTGTAATGCATGCAAAAGCCAGGTGACTAGGCTACTTCGAGAGCGGGCAGAAACACGGGTGTAAGCAGACTGAAAAAAAAAAACATGGTCATCAAAAGAACTGAAGAGCCAAGAGAGAAAACTGGGGCATCATGTTGAAAAATCATTAAAGCTTGCAAAAGTTAGGCGACTAGAATAGCCCGCGTGCAACAAAACTGATGCAGGTAAATGCCTGACGACTAAATTCGGCTAAAAAAACATCATCAAAAGAAAGGAAATCCAGAGATGAAAAACTGAGGCTCCAGGTTGTAAGGACATTAAAGCGTGCAGTGTACTTCTGTAAGAAATCACCAAATAAATAAAATAGGGCGAATAAAAAAAAGCCGTTCATCAAAACTAGTTTAGAGTCATGCGAGTTTGAAAACAATGGCGCAGAGAAATAAAGAAACTTGCCACTAAAAGAAAGAAGTTTGTACGGTGTACTAATGAGAGGTTCAGCGAATGAAGCTGAGGCACCATATTTGTGAATATTTTGTGTTAATGTACGGAATAGTTTAATAGCATGAGTACTAAATATGTTCAGCTAGAGCACTTTAGAACGATAAAGTCAATAAAGGTTACATATTTTAGGCACAGATATTATCACTTGATACTTCAGCCACAAACATCTTCCTCATTACCCAGTAAAACAGAGTTATAATCTCATTCCTTATTTGCTGCACCACAACAACAATTAATGCGCATACCCCACCATGACTACGATAAGCCCACATAATCACGTACCGCTAGTGTATTACTTTAACTACGGTCTTAACTAATTGCAAGTTTGAGGATCCCTAACCACAACGCACAGACGTTGTCCCAACCACAACACACAGACGTTGTCCCTTGTCCCAACCCCAGCGCACAGACGTTGTCCCAACCACAACGCACAGACGTTGTCCCTTGTCCCAACCACAGCGCACAGACGTTGTCCCAACCACAACGCACAGACGTTGGCCCAACCACAACGCAAAGACGTTGTCCCAACCACAACGCACAGACGTTGTCCCTTGTCCCAACCACAACGCACAGACGTTGTCCCAACCACAACGCACAGACATTACGTCCCAACCACAACGCACAGACATTACGTCCCAACCACAACGCACAGTCATTACGTCCCAACCACAACGCACAGACATTACGTCCCAACCACAAAGCACAGTCATTACGTCCCAACCACAACGCACAGACATTACGTCCCAACAACAACGCACAGTCATTGCGTCCCAACAACAACGCACAGTCATTACGTCCCAAGAACAACGCACAGTCATTACGTCCCAACCACAACGCACAGATATTACGTCCCAACCACAACGCACAGACATTACGTCCCAACCACAACTCACAGACATTACGTCCCAACCACTACTCACAGACATTACGTCCCAACCACAACGCACAGTCATTACGTCCCAACCACAACGCACAGACATTACGTCCCAACCACAACGCACAGACATTACGTCCCAACCACAACGCACAGACATTACGTCCCAACCACAACGCACAGACATTACGTCCCAACCACAACGCACAGTCATTACGTCCCAACCACAACGCACAGACATTACGTCGCAACCACAACCGCACAGACATTACGTCCCAACCACAACGCACAGACATTACGTCCCAACCACAACGCACAGACATTACGTCCCAACCACAACGCACAGACATTACGTCCCAACTACAACGCACAGACGTTGTCCCAACCCCAACGCACAGGCGTTAACGTCCCAACGACAACACACAGACATTACGTCCCAACCACAATGCACAGACGTTGTCCCAACCACAACGCACAGACGTTGCCCCAATCACAACGCACAGACGTTGTCCCAACCACAATGCACAGACGTTGTCCCAACCACAACGCACAGACTTTGCCTAAATCACAACGCACAGACTTTGCCTAAATCACAACGCACAGACCTTGCCTAAATCACAACGCACAGACCTTACCTGAATCATAACGCACAGATGTTGCTCAAACTACAACGCACAGACCTTGCCTAAATCACAACGCAGTCTAACTCAACACACAGATCTTGCCTCAATCACAATACACAGATCTTGTCTGAATGACAACGCATAGAACTTGATTAAATTACAACGCACAGATCTTGCATGAATCGCATTTGCACAGATCTTGCCGCAACCACGACGCAAAGTTCAATAATTTCAACGATAACGTACCCACTAGTCATAACCACGTACAAGGCAAAAGTTTTACATCAACCACTATAGGCACAAGCTCACATCAGCCGCAACGCAGACCATACCGCTCCGCAACTGTGCGCAACTCCAGCCGGTTAGTATGGAGCTCGGCCTCACGGATACGTATAAATTTAAGCAGCAGCCAGCCCTCATCCCGCTGAAATTGTGCGGGAATAAAATTGGTTGACATCGCTTTATAAACTTCAAAAAGTCCTCCGAACATTATGGATGCAAATGGTACACGTCTGAGGATAAAATGTTTACAATGGAGGAGGCAAGATTATAGTCCCAAAGTGAAGCCAAAAGAAACTAGTCCTGATGTTGCCGCCAGCCAATAAAACCTTGTAAAAATATACGGCCGGCGCCATTACGCCAAGAGATTTCTTTGCTGCACAGCCACATTGAGCCCACCCGAAGGAGCAGGTAAGTCAGCAGCCGAGATACCAGTGGATGGTTAAAGCTGAAGTTAGCAAAAGCAACGCAATTCAGAGCGATTTCTTTCCAGGGAAAAATAAAGCGGGTATTATTACAGTCATTCGTTAATTTAGTTACATCCACATGTGAGACCCGACCATCTTCAGCGGCAATGGTGATTCTTCCAAGAGGGAAGGAAGAAGCAACACAATGTTTATAAAAATTAGGAAATATATGCACAGGGGATCTTGGCGCCAGGCAACAGCGCGTCTGGAAAGAAAACGAAGAGCAGAAGAGTGACAAAGGCCGGCAGTGGTGACGAAAAGTGAAGTATCATGAAGGCCATTTTCTATATCAGGCGAATCTATACTTAAGGTAAGGTAACCTAGGGACGAGCCTTCCCATAACATGGACGGGCGAACCTAATACAACTCCAATGCCTATTCTATGCTCTCGAAAAGGCAAGTGAATGGAAGCAAATTTGAAGTTTTTGAAGAAAGTAACAGCGTTGGTAACAAAAAAGTACACCACTGACGAGCGGCTCATACGAACGATGCACGGCTCATGTGAGCAGCAATGTGCGTGCGGTTAGGCAATCTCGAGTACAGTCATCAAGATGGCCACGATGAATCAATCAAAAAGCACGTAAATATCTCACCGAGTCGCCGCGTCCAATCAAAATGCAAATAAACGCCGTAATCACTCAAGTGTACTGATTTATCCGCACCTCGACTCTTCCATAAATCAAGAGAGTTCACACTTTTCACGCGTCTAATGCGAGGTGCGGCGCCTTACAGACGGATAAACGCTTGCTCGTCCCTAAAGCTCACTTTTAATAAGCGTTGCAATGTTACTTAGTTGAAGGAGCGTGATGGCCCCTAGTGGCAAGTGCGTGGGCTTCAAAATATGATAGCGAAAACAAGTCAGGGCTTGTGGAACATAACTTCCTTTGTGACCCAAGCCTGAGTTTCTTTGGTGCACCAAGATTGAGATATAATCTTTTCATTAGATGATAGACTATCATTAGCAGCGCCGAGGGAAAACTGCACAATTTTTGCTTAACTTATAAAAAATCCGAATTTCCATGCACATACACGGTCCAGTTAACCTTAGACGATTTAGGCAAAAATATCTCAGGAGTATCTGGTAATATCCTAATAGAACTTTCACTACTTCGAAAATAGCTGAGAACTCATTCATGGAGCGACACAATACACAGGAATAGCATATCGAAAGAGGTGAAGACAGCTACAAGGATTGCCTGTAATAGTATGGAGAGAAAAGAAGCAAAGAGAGCAAGGAAAGAAGGATATCCTGAAGCCATCTTAAAGACGCGAGATCCGGACACTTATATATATATATATATATACGAAGAAAAAGAATACGCTTCAAATTAGTGATGGGTTGGATGTGGAAGTCATTTTTTGGATATCAGCGGATGCGGATCTTTTAGCGGATTTCACAGTTCTGACATTCGCGAATACGGATGAGATTGCGGATGTTACCAGTTCAACATCTGCGGATGCGGATCCAGATGCAGATGTTCAGAAAAGGTGCGGATATCTCCAACACAAACACACACACCCTCCCAGGGCGGCAGTTTGTACAACCCGCAAGAAAAAAAATTAGGCCTAGCTAGATGGTTCTTTGTTGACAAGGACAGAGCTAGCTTGCACACATTTCAATCCAAATGAGAATGTGTTGTTTAGTGCACAGTGGATGAGCTTAGTGTACAGTGATAAACCCACTCATCCGAGTTGCTTTTGTTACGAATACGGATCACATATAGCGGATTTGCAGTTCTCACTTCCGCGGATGCAGATGCGGATGTTAAAATAATGGTGCGGGTATTGGCAGATCTGGATATTCGCTCCATCTCTACTTCAAATAAGATTGTTGAGGTCCTATCGGTTGCAGCGCTTGCTTCATTGTCAAGTCTGTGAATGAATATTATTTAATTAATATTTATCCTTGCCTTACAGAACGCAGTTAGGGAATAATGATATCACGTTCTATAAGACAAGCATAGAGCATATCAATATGCAGATGAACGATGAGCGAGTACTGTAGCTGCTCGGCCTGCAACGCCGTCATTTCGACGAGCATTCTGTCCCTTTATATGATTGTCTAATTTCTGTCATCATATTGACTTCCTGTATGATGGTTAAACTATAGGTATATGGAGCCCTCCTAGGGGAGCGGCTCGTCCACGCACTTCAAACCTTGGTCATAAGTTTCAACATACTGTATTAAGACGGTAAAATATCATTACCTCGATAGGCAAACCCTTGCTCGCGGCCTCGTACTATACACAGTAATGACGATGTACATACCAGCATAACTTAGGATGGACGGAAATGATGGCCGTGTTACTCACAAGAATGTTGCTCCCACGCACTCGCCGACTGTGACGGGGCTCTCGATATTTTTAAATACTTCCATAAAGGTACTTTTAAACGACAAAAGCTTTTTCGTGCAACACGGCTGTTCTCTGAATTTTCCCATGCCCATGGGATTTCGCGCTCAAGTATAAAGTGACCAGGTTAACTTTTTGAGCTCACTTTTGGGTATGCATTTTAGTTATTGGAATGCAACTTCAATTTTTTGTTTTGAGTGCTGTGCCAGTATCAAGTATTTTTTAATTGAAAGGTTTCTATATAGTTTGGCATCCTGGACAACGATGAAGTAGACCACGGAGTGGGAAACTTCGTCGCCCAAAGAAGGCGGCGCATGGGAAAAACCATGTTGCGGAACAAAAGATGCACCGTGTATAAGAGGGGCTCAAATAGGCCGAGTTGCCTAACGTTACATTACACGATTCTGAAAAATCTAAACGTTTCAAAATTGCTGGTGTGTTAGTTAGACTGCCAAGATCCTCATGTACCTAACTACAAAAATTGTTGCGAGCGATAGAAGCAGGAAATTTGTAGTTACCGACAGTGACTGCTGAAGACTGCAAAACACCGAGACGAATAATTATCGTAGCCGAAAACCTTGACACACTAGAAGTACACATCTTGCTGGAGCCCTATTCCATCTTTGTAAATGATGAAAATAAAGGTTTGTTAATAAACCCTCATAATATTTATATTTTGACTGATGTTTCCATGCATTCTAAATACACGCAAGTTTTATCAGATATTTTAACTTTCAGTGATGGAGGCAGCAGCTTACATTTATGGAATGGTTGCGTGTTGCAAACCCTGAGTAAAAGCAATCACGAAGAGCAGCTTTTGTCGTATTCAGGGAACCGTAAACTCCCTCGCATCAGTACTTCAGAGTGAAAGCTTCTCACAAAGATCGACCGCGTCCTTGCATACCAACCAACCTCCCGACTACTCTTCAGCAGTGATCAACATTGCTTCGCATGAGAACAATTCTTTCCAGGTTTCCTTTCGATTTGCCGAGCGACAAACAAGCTCGACGCAACGTTCGATTAATGGACGTACGACGAAGCGTCTCGACACCGCCGTACCTCCTGTCCAGTCACCAAGTGACGCCGCCCCTCAGTCTCATTACCTCCATTAATCTTCATTTGACCATCACCATTCACAGATATCAATTACTACTCAACAAATAACTGTAATTTAAAAACGAGAACCACATTAGAGATCAATTTGGAGTGCATCACGAAGCGCGAACGGAAAATGATCGCATTGGCCTGCGCCGCGACCTCCTGTGACCTAGGCTATGATCTTCACGATCACTGCGCAGAGTCAAACACCTAACCTTTCCTGTGACACGTCTGCCTGCCGCTCGTTCACACGCTCAATTCCAGCAAGGAGTCGAGTCTCGTTGTCATTTTCCTTAGTTAAAATGTAAGTCCGAGTAAGAAATGATATATAGTGAAGAAATTGCCGATGTTTTCGTAAAAATCTTTCGGTATAAAAGTTAGCCTTTGGTCCTCAGAACTCGTCTGCCAAGCTGAAGCAGCGGCGGCGGAGGCAGCACTGGCTCGAGAAACCNGTAGGTCCGAGTAAGAAATGATATATAGTGAAGAAATTGCCGATGTTTTCGTAAAAATCTTTCGGTATAAAAGTTAGCCTTTGGTCCTCAGAACTCGTCTGCCAAGCTGAAGCAGCGGCGGCGGAGGCAGCACTGGCTTGAGAAACCATGGATCATCACCCTTGCTCTGACGAACCCAAGCAGATCAAGGAACTGATAACATTTCAATTATCAGAGTCCAACAACAAAGCCGCAGTTTTCTCTTTCATAAACCGGTAAAAAAAACTTGAGGAGACTCTCTGGTGAGGCATATTGTTCCATAAACAGCCCGAGCCATTAGTAGCATATGGCGAACGAAACGTGCAGACACTGGAACACCGAGTGGTGGAGGAGAGGCATGCTGTGCAGTCGAAGAGAGCATAAATATGCCTCACATTCAATAGGAATACTTTGGTGTGTAGAGCACTTAGCTATCCTGATGATGCTACTGGGAGAAAATTTTCCGTCTTATACTCAGTTTGTGCTCGTAGGACAAACCTTTCGCGAGCGTATGATATGTATAAGTAGTACAGGCAAAAATAGGGAACCTATACACGGAGGATCACCACGCACCGGAAAAAAAATATTAGAAAAGAAAACGAAGAGCAGTGAAAAGACTATCAGGTGGAGTAATCAAAATAAAACTATAGGAGAGCATACAGTCCGAAAGTGAATTGGGAAAACTCATCCATGTGCGCCTACTGAGGAGTCTTGATCCATCCACTCTGAGCCAGTTAAGTTAGTTCCATGCATTAGCTTTACACCTCTAAGGAATAACGGCTTCTCATAAAAAACGTTGTCTGAAAAGTTTGTAAAATGCTAGTCAGTCCTTACCAGAATTGTGAGTCGCTCAGAAGCTAGAAACTTTAAAAGCTTCTGGGACGACAAAAGCATCTGCTATAAGGTTACGGGGTTAACCTGTTAGTTACAGGATCGAGTTGCTGCTTGTCTGAAGCGTAACCGGTTTGCGAGTAACGCCTTACACTCGATTCAATGTACCTGTGACGCAGGTTAGGAAAACTTAATCCTATTCGGCCTATGCTGCGCCTACTGAGGGGTCGTCAGGAATAACATAAGTACCAAAAAACGAACGTGTAAGCAAGCAATCACGGGCGCGTTCGATTTGTTCCACTTCAGCGAGATAAACTTAGCCCGATTAGCTTCGATTCGTCCGGTACTTCAATCTTGAACATTCAGTTTACTACAGTAAATAGAGTTCCAGGCGTTAGTCGCAAACCGATTACTCTTCAAACAGCCGAATACTCACTCCTACGGAAAAGAAGGACCATCGTACTTCATCCACGATATCTCCAAGAATGCTACGACTACGAACAACACTTATTTGGTCCTCATAGGGCTGAAGCTTATACAGGATTAGACGATTGGTCTCAAAGTGGGTAACTCAAAGACACCTTATCCCGCGCACGGGCGAAGCTGCGCCGACTAGTTAAACCGAAAATGCAAATTCCACGATTTCTCGGCCTCATAGCGGCGAGTTTCCATGCTTGTTAAGTACAAAAGTTTAAGCTGTTACTATTACCGGCAGTGCATCTGCATGAAGTTACGCATAATCTTGAAATTTGCGAGATCGCTTCGCTTGCTAATAGATGACCACCTATCCATCAAAAATTATCCACTTTGGTAAGCTGATTACTATAATGGCGCTGCGTGAAAAAACAGACCAGGAAATCCTGACGCATTACACGCATATATCGCATGCTTATTTGGTTTCAAAAAACTCTAATCGCCACACGTAAAGGGTTCTCTTCAAAAATTTATCAATTTTATGCCAGTGCATCGATGATTTTCTGTTTTTTTATTTAATAAGTAGACCCTATGGGATTAAGGGGCGGCGCTGGCGCTAGGTGGGGGGCCTTCACATGAGTCGAGTTGGCCTAGATTTGGCACCCCTCGTTTTAGGCGGTTTTAATATTAAGATTCAAGTTTTTACTTCCAGATGTAGTAGGAATTACTGTCAACGTCAATGGACGAATCCAGGCCAGACACTCGGACCGTATTGGTCGCACTTATGATGTGCGACTCCCGATCAAAACTGGTGGTGTCGCAATAGCCACAAAGTTTTCTAAAAGTTTCGCAGCTCGGGGGGCGAGATTATCCAACAAAATGCCACGTAACATCCGAAATGTCACCGGTACAGAGACTGCAGAATTTAAAAACTAACTGGGCGCATACTTACTGAAAGTGCCAGATAAACCTGTTGTAAGCGGCTACGTGAACTGTGGGCATAACTCGCTGTTAGACTCGTTGTTAGCCACCCCGCTGGTCACGGACTGCAGCATCACCTCTGCGCATGATGGGTAGCGTACATAGCGCCACCTGGACCTCGTCCGAAGTATCATCAAGGTATCAAGGTAAGGTATATAGATGCACGATACATGTACTTTTCATTCCAGGCCACATATATCAAGTATAGCTGAAATAAAGATTTTGAACCTGAATTACAAAAATAAAGCAAAGGGAACTTCTATCAACGACTACTTATATCACGATAATATACTTACTGCAGAGAAGTTTCTCATCTGAAGCGTAAGGCAACCATACGCCACCCTGCTTCGTGTCTGGCAAAGCCATAGTAGCACTTTGCAGAGCGATTGCTGGTATGGAATGATTTTTGTTTTTATTCAAGTCGGAAGCAGAAGGGAAAATCAGTAGGTTTATTAGTAAAACTATTGATTTTATCATTATCGTTATACTCACAGTTTAACCTCTGCCAGTATGATAGTATAACCCGTACAGTGAAAATGTGCGCGAGTTATGGTGCAGTGCAGGTTATAAGCAGTTACATACCATTTTATTTATTAGTAAAATCAGGCCATATTCAACTGTCAAGAACGTACTAATTTTTTATTGGAATTGTACATTCAGAACCTAGCCTATCATCAATACACGAAACCTTCCCACTTGGTTAACAACGCGACCCACATATACCTATTTCTTTCTTCTCCTTTGTGCAGTAAGTGGGCTCTGTACAGTATTGGTATATTGCTCAATTTTTAATGTATGTGCCTCACTACAATTTCCATACAATACTATATTATAGTAATATGCATATGCACAGGTCCTGATCAATCTTGGAAATAAGTGGATTCTTGTGACGTTTGACTTGCTTATCAGAATTTACGGTATGCAAATGCTACTGCGGGGGTACTGACTCTAACCAGAAATGGAGAAGGTCGGGGGCACAGATACCACAGGAGCCTTCCGTCTCTGACACCCCAGTTCTAACAATCTGAGGCCGACGTACTAGCCACAGTCGTGCACTCGTCCGGGGTCAGCAAGGCATGTATCTGCAGCACGAACCAGTGTATATGAGTTTCCCACTTGGTGTGTGCGGCCAAGTTAACTTTTCCATTACGTTTACAAGTTAGTAACGCCGCACACCAACACCTTACAGTTGATAAAAATCTACAAACTTTTAGACAAATTTAGCACAGGACGCATTTCACCCACAACCATCTGATCCGTCGTGTTCTCTTGATCGATACTGTTACAATCGTCTGACGGATGATGTCATATCCTTCCCAACTTAGGCATCTTATTGGCCCTTGATATGCAGATAGGCGTATCCAGAAT
>LQNS02278075.1:4484939-4507140 GCA_001587735.2 Parhyale hawaiensis
TTCACCCACAACCATCTGATCCGTCGTGTTCTCTTGATCGATACTGTTACAATCGTCTGACGGATGATGTCATATCCTTCCCAACTTAGGCATCTTATTGGCCCTTGATATGCAGATAGGCGTATCCAGAATCACGCTTAACACCTCATAATCCAGAGGCGGCCACTTGGTATTCTCTTCAGTCCACAATCTGCCCGCTGTTCTTCATGCAATGCCATGGTCCGAAAATTACGTGAACTATGAGCGAGAGGAAAAGCCAAGCCCAAAGATTCACGATACTCGGCGAGATGCCGGTTTCCCGGTCCTGATGCCGCGATAAATGAGGTTTAACAGCGATAATTCCTCACGAATTCGTAAAGAGGTGCTAAAGTTCGAAGAATAAGCACAAATTGATCGATAAATTACAAGGTGGAGAAATCAATCACTTCCATCTTCGTTCAAACGATGATTAACCAAAGCAAAGCTGATGGATTGGAAGGATGCATTAGACTGGCGTGTCTCATCAATGATCCTTCATTGAATACTGCGCTTTACCATCATAAATTCTAAAAATAATCTACACGATGCCGATCAGTATTAACTGTAACAGTAATAATGACAGTTTCTTCTTACTTTAAGACTTCACTCTAAAGAGCTCACTTCGCCTCAAATAACAGAAAGAAGAAAAAACATGCACAATGTAAAAAAAAATAATATCTCATGTAGGGACAATAGCAAACTCGGTCACAAGATGAAGAACAGCAAAATAAAAAATCATTTTTGGGACAACAGAAAAAAGTCACGAAAAGCTAGACTTCCCAAATGCTAATCTGAAGCTGAGGGAGTTTCAGAATAGACGTAACCGATTCCTAAACCTAAAATATTGGCTTCAGCCCATTTTCTTTCAGTTTCGTTCTACAACTTCTACCCAAAGCACAATACACAATAACAGACGATCTATTAAAACTAGACACTGATACCAATGTATTGCCAAGAACCTTGCACGAACAGCCATTATCCCGACGGTGGCACAAATGAACTTTCCAAATGCAGCCATTACCAGGTAATGAAACAGATGTATTACCAAGAAATGCAAAGCACTGCCTGTATCGTAAACGGCACAAATATATTGCCAGGAACCTCACAAGCATAGCTGAAATCCAGACACTGGCATAAATTTATCGCCAAAAACTTCAGGAGAACAGCAACAATCCAGACACTGATACAAGTATATCGCCAAGAACTTCAGGAGAACAGCAACAATCCAGACACTGATACAAGTATATTGCCAAGAATTTCAAGAGAACAGACAAAATCCAGACACTGGTACCAATATATCACCAAGAACTTCAGGAGAACAGACAAAATCCAGACACTGGGGCAAGGTGAGAAGGCAACGAACTCCAATCTTCCTTTCACATGAACTTGAGGAGAAAAGCTTTTGCGTGGAGCAAATTACGTGCCATTTGCATGAGCGACGCAATGCTCCAAGCTCACATAAAACGTGGCAGACGGTCTCTGATTATCTTTTTATATCACTAATTTGCTGTAGCTGACATCGGAACACGGTTAGTGGAGCCGGATCCTTGCTTGAGCTCTATTGGGAAATTCGTGGGAGGATGACATGCTGTCTAAATTAATTTGTATAGTTAACCCTGTTATGAATTATAATTAGTGTTAGGTACTACAGGTACGTATGTTGGGTTAGGTCTCCCTAGCTACTGCGAAGGCTTTCGAGAGAGGAGTGAATGGGTTAAGACTCCCTTGACACGACTATACGGTGTCTTAGGAGGGGAAAAGGATGTGACATGTAATATGTACATGGAAGCTTGGAAGCCATGGACGAGGGTATTACCACACAGGGGAACAGCAAGTCGGGAAAGAGGAGGAAAATCAAAACGAATGAACATTAGTAGTAAGAAAATAGCAGAAACTGAAGCAGGCACGAAAGACACACGTCCTGAAGGCTTATAACTAAGGCGGAAGGAACCTATGGGTTCCCATGAGGCGCTAATCCCCATGACCCACGATTGGTGAACCTAACTGTCCAAACCATAGGATTCATAGCTCGTCCTACGCCCGCTGAGGTTTCAGGGGAGGAAAAGGAATGGACAGGTATGGTATGTCAAGAAGCACAGGGGATCCATCTACGTACGAAAAACGACCGAGCATTGTAATTAAACAATCTAACGAGACGAAAGAAGAATAAACGTGCCATTGACTGGTTTACTACAGTCGAGTTAAGCTAACCCACTGATTGTGACTTGTTCGGAACTGCAGATCTAGGTTATGCTTAAAAGTTAGTTTGAGCCTCCGTAATTCACCATAAATAGATGTTCTATGAAACGGGACAGGAGGGGACATATAGTATGCCGAGATAAACGGTGGAACCCATGCGTAAGGGTGTTTCGACACAGGATCAACGCGCATGGGCACAGCAAGCCAAGAAAGAAAAGCAAAAGCAGCGCAAAGTAGCATCAGTAGGCGTCTGAAACTATAGAAGGAAGCAAAATGGGCCCGATCAGAGCTTCAGACAAGCGAGCTGACTGCGTCTTGTAGAAACTGGCGTCAGGTTTTACCCTCTTTCTGTCTTCCTTTTGACTTCTATAAACCGGACCGTGCTTCGTAAGATGAAATATTCGAACTTCTCAAGCCAAATCAGGGTGCTCCCTAACACCTGCAATAGGATTTCATGAAGTGATAATAGTTTGCCTAATGGGCTCGATTTCACCTTACCACTCGATGGTGCGGAACAGAACAAACATCGTCATCCGAAATCGATAACTTAACGTGTTCAGAACTACAATCATGATCAAGCGTTGGATTTGCTGGTTTGGATCGAGTTTTAGATGTTAATCTCAAACCGCTTACCTTTAGATGGCCACGAACACACTACTATTCGCAAGCCTGAGTTGCAGGTCGTGTCAAGCACATTTGTGTAGTGGCCACCATCTGCAACGTGATTAGGAAAATAAATGTGACTCAAAGGCCAGCTTGCGATTGTAGTTCCCGAGTGCTTAAAGCTAATACGATTAACTAATACTGATCAAACTGTAACCAAGCAACTGCGTCTCAGTTCCTCCTTGAAGCATAATTCTTCATACCATTGTACAAAAATATCTTCACTTTACAATATTACACGAGTTAGTTTAAGCCTCCTAGTCACCGCCAAGCTGTTCCAAGAGAGAACTGGATTCTAATTTGGATGCTAATGCGTTAAATGTCGTCGCAGGAACAATCTGAAATGTTGGAAGCTAATGGGACTTCAGGTTGACCAAATGAAGCTACTTAGCTTATGAAGGCATCATAAAACTTAGGCACTCAGACCTGGTCGTAATATAACTTCATTGTACAAATTACAGCCTTGCACTTACCATCACACCTTTAAACACTCAAATATGTACTTTGCGCCTATCATTATGCGAATCAATAAAATCAAATTATGCTCCGTTCACTCCCTTTAACTGCCTTTGAAGATTTGGATTTTAATGGACTTGCTTTATTGCCTCGTTGGAGTGATAGCTGCCAGAGTAATTTGTTTCCATGACTCGTTCCCTCACAACAGCGGCACCAAATACAGAAATTCTTGCTTCACACTTTAGGCCATACAGGTACTGTACAATTGCCGTGTCTTCGTTACACAGTCGAGCACACAACCGCAGGAGTAATGCGTTGAACTGTCGTCTCGTTGGGGCTAAATGTTTATTAATGTTAACATTTAAAGATTTTTTTGTGGTATAAAATCCTTATGATACGAGCATTGTATAGTGGGAGGTGAGTGGGACACAGTGTTTGAAACCTACATGACGAAACATGCTGAGAACTCAATACTGTAATTGTGACGGTACATGAATATTTTTATCCTGCAACTGATGTATGCCACTGTGACCCAAAAAATTATTATGCAGTTGAGGACAAGAAGTTTGACAGCTAGAAAGGATTTTTTTTTACAGTTAATACAGGTAATCCTCGTTATTTATTGCAGTCTTGAAGTAGTCCTTGATGTTGGTTCAAAATTTTTATTCCAGGTATTCCATAAAAATTGTATAGGATTTGTTAAGTGTACGCACGCTGGCATCGCAATAGTTTATTTCTACGGGCATAGTTTGACATGCTTCGTAGCAATGAAAGTAAATTGGAAGTAACTTGGAAGTAAATTTACTTTCAAGGTTTTGATACTGTAACATGAGCACTCCGAGAGCGCATACCTCCGCAAAGCAAGGTAACGGTAACAAAAAAATTCAAAGTGGCGCTGAAACTATGATATTCTTTGTATCAAGTCCAAAATCTAATCATTTGTGACTTTTGATAGTATTAACACCTTCTGCAATTTTCTTGAAGATCTGCTCATAACTTTTTGAGTTAAGCTGCTAACAAACATTATGGCAAATACAAATCAAACATACAAACGAACCAACAGATCTGCACAGAAATTTAATTATTTGTGTCTTTCAACATTACTAACAACTCCTGTAAATTTCATAAAGATCCATTTAAAACTTTTTGAGTTATTGCGCTAACAAGCACAAAATCAAACACAGCAACGAACAAGCAGATCAACACAAAAATTTTATCATTTACTCTTCGTAATAAACCTTAACAACTCATGTAAATTTCAGGAAAAGCCATCCATAACTTTTTGAGTTATGGCACTGGTAAAAATGAGGCAGACAAACAAATGGATGGACGGATCTTCACCAAAAGTCAACCATCTGTTCCTCCTAACATACTTAACAATCCCCGTAAATTTCATCCAAATCCGTTCATAACTTTTTGGTTATCTTGATGACAAACAGACAAAGAGATTCACAGACAGACAAAGCCGACGAAAACATATATAACCTCCTTGGCGGAGGTAATAATGATCACTCGCGAACGAAGTGAGAGAGATGATAATGTTCTCGTTGAAGGTTAAAGTATATATATTGTACATATATATATATTTGTAAGTAGAATGCCTCGTGGCGTTAGACCATCACCCGCGGGAAACGGAGGCATAAAGCTAGTGAATTTAATAATTAGATTAGAGTAGATAGGCGGCAGTAGACGAACCAACAGAGCCATTCTCAAAGAGACACCGACTTACTCCCCGGCCCTCTATGAGCTATTGCCATTATGTTAGTAAGATATAAAAGACTGGGGAAAAGAGAAGAAAAAAAAAAGAGGAGGGAGAAGAAGCTCAGCAAAAGAGACGATCATGAATGCACGCAATCACGATCAATAGCCGCTGATATGCGGAGTTAAAGATGTCAGACAGTGTAGTTGGAGCGGAAGAGAAAAGAAAACGGATTGAGGAAGTTTCGGAGGCTTTGGCCGTTAAGAGTGTGCGACTCCTGGAGGAGGAATCCTTAGCTGTGGGAGATGTCTCTCCCAATGTATGTCAAAACGATTTTAAAAAGCGCTGACTGATTCCGCATTATAACAACGTCGGAAGGGAGTCTATTCCAAATGCTGACTATGAAATACGGAAAGAACTGCTGACTCAAGGTCGTTCTTCGAGCTTTAGTTTGAGTTTTTGACCTTTGTTTCGCAAGCAATCATTGAGGTCACTTTCAAAGAGTCCCGTTGCCGGTACGTCATTGAAGCCATTCAGATACTTTAATGTTTCTATTAGTTGCCCCCTGAGTCGTCTTTGTTCGAGAGAGATCAGACCCAGTTCCTTTTGGCGACATCCATACGGCTTGTTTCGCAGCTGAGGTATCAATTTCGTAGCTCTGTGTTGGATTCTTTCCATGTTATCGATATCTTTGCACAGATGTGGCGACCAGAATTGGACAGCAAATTCTAAGTGTGGCCGCACTAATGCTTAATACAAGGGAACGATAATGTCCTTGGACTTGTACTCAAAATTTTTGGTGATGAATCCGAGTACTCTGCTCTTGCCATTTTCACACTCTTGTCAACTTGCTATGCTTTCGTTTGTTTGTAATAGTGATTACCAAGTCACGTTGTTGGGTGACAGGACCCAATTCCGCCCCATTCATTTTCAATGGAGTTGAAGGCTACACGAGCCCTACGTGCATTACTGAACATTTGTCAACATTGAAGCTCATCTGCCACGTTGTGCTCCATTCCACTAGGTTGTCAAGGTCTTGTTGGAGCTAGGCTCTTTTCGTGGCAGGATGACATAGTTTTGTATCATCCGTAAATTTAGTGATTTTACTACGGATGTTAAGTTCCAGATCATTGATGTAAATTGAGAATAGAAGTGAGCCAAGCACGCTACCTTGTGGAACGCCTGATGATACCTGCGTCCAGTCGCTCGCTTCTCCTTCAAGCTTCACTCGCTGCCAAGAAACTAGACCTAGCTGGCCATAAAAAATGAAGGGATTGAATTTTCCTCGACGGGGGCGAATTTGCCTCCACCGCGTCATATGGTCTTACATCACGAGACGTTCCGTTTTTCCTATGTTATAATTAAGAGATCTCAAGGGAGGGGGGGGGGGTGCGCTCTACCCTAACCTTGTTGGACAAAGCCTCCATATGAAAAACTAGGATTAGCTGGCCATCAACAATGACCGTTGAATTTGCCCCCATGAATTTACGCCACGAGGCGTTCTAGTTTTCTAGTTCACCTCGTTTCATAACTTTAACGCTGTCAGTTTTGAAACGGTGATGAATCCGAGCTTAAATTCCATTCACAGTCTTCATGTGTATTTAGCCATGCAATTAATACTACCGTATTGAATTCAAGACTATTTTCTCAACTTTTCCAGCTTCTTTCTGTTGCACTGCAGAAAATGATTCGGGCAGATCCAAACGGATTTCATTGAGATCCTGCCCTCTGTTCATATCCTCATTTTAAAGAGCAGATCCATTACACATCGAGGCCTACTTGTTTTTATCAACTCAATGGTAACAGCTCACGATAACACAGTCAATGTAGGCCATCACGACGATTTTTGTCCGTGTGATTTACGTCAATAAGTAAACTCAGCGCTCCTATTTTGCAACGACGAATGGAAATTAAATCAACCCGCTAATTTATCCGACCTACTAGTACGGCACACGCATGCTATGCAAATCAAATCAATAACTCTTCATTACTCCTCCTCTCCATCACGACCTACTCAAAGTTAGTCAGTAAATCATAGTCTTTTGAAGAATACGTGCTCCAAGCTTTACTAATATGAAAGAAGCTCTGGGTAAATGACCCACCTTGCATGTTCGAGTCAGCCAAGACTAGAAATTTATTGTTTTAAACGTTCTCTCGTCGATCCCATTCGTCCGAAGCTGTCAAAGGTTTCCCTTTCGAACATCTTAATTGCCGGGATGAGAGAGGTGCCCGCTCGCATAAAACTCAGAGATATGTGTTCACTAAACATGATGGCTTAGATAATGAGCTCGGACTTGAGTTCCGCCAGCTCTATAATCTAAGAAAATCTCTGTTAGTTGCCAGATAATAGCCTGAGATGTAGTGATAAGTGAGGAGACACTGCCTAATTGTGGCATCTTCGTGACCGTCTCACATCGTAAAGCTGTCACTGTGCAGAGGCTTTTCGGGCCCGATCGGTAGTTCGCGGGCAATTAATTGAGGACTCTTGTTCGATGCGATTGCCATTAGTTCTGAGGAGTTTGAATTTTGCTTATTTGTCGCTGTTTATGACTCACGTGAGTGGAGCTATAAGTAATATCGCAGAGTCTGACATGAGAGCGTCATCGTGTTTACAGATGAGGTCGCCGCCATACAGGGCTTCGGCTCCAAAGCGGAAACGCTACAGACTTAGATATTCCTCTCAAATTCTGAGGAAGTTCGTCAATTAGGTGCCCATTACAGGGAATCCTTGGCCTTTAACTTGTAGTGGGAGATGGGCTATGCATTAGTCTATGCCCACGCTTCATTCTAAAATTATGAAAGCGCATAGAAATTAGAATTTATTGAAGTTCGCGGCTATCCAAGAACTACAGTCTTTTACATATGCATAGGAAAAGCATCAAGTATAGACGCCAACAGATAAAAGAAACTCAATTTGAATTACGCTCGCTCGCAATACCACAATGATGGTATAACTATAACATGCATTTTTTTTTGTATTAATACGTTCAAGCTTTCGTCTTCACCACGAAAGCTAGCTGACATAGAAAGAAATAGTGGTCTACAGTAAGTCGATAAAAAACATGGAAGCCATGCACGGAGGTATTTCCTCATAGGATCAATGCTCATGGAAATAAGTTGGGAAGGAAAGGAAAACAAAATAAAACATCAGCGACAGTGAGAAAACGAAAGGAAGCAAAGCAGGCACGAAAAGCAGGCAAAGAAACCTATGGGTTCCCTGCAAGCGCTGCTCCTCAAACCCTAACCTAACCCTGTGGTTTAACCCTAGGCCATCATGAAGAAAGATTGTAGAATAGGTAAGGCCATAATTTTTGTATCCTATTTCTGTTAGTTTTTCTTCTGAATACAAGTTCTTAAGGCCTACAAGCTTAATAATAATAATAGAAGGACCAGACCGCTGTCTTTCTCCATTTCTTAAATTTCCTCCAGATGCAGCACAGTGTTGATGTGGGCACATCATGAACACTACAGAATAGAATGCTTGCAAAAACATTTTTTTTCCATCGGAAAAAGGTTGCGGCAAATTTCTTTCTGAGCTGATTCACAGATCAAATATGCTCAAATATGTTCAAGGTTGATAATGTAATATGAAGCCCTTGTGCTATTTTGGGATTTTAAGTTTCACTCAAAGCATATTGCATTTGAATAATGATGAGCACTCATGGAAACATAGCATGGTGCACAAAGTATTTTTTTTACAAACAAGCGAGGGACACCGCAATAGCCTTACCTTCTACTGGAGATCGCGCCCCGTTGTTTGGCTTCTGTCCGGCAACAGTATGCGCTGCCATTGTAGGTAGATGTTAGATCATGGAACCGTGAATTGAGTGTCTAATCCCACTATCTGTTGCAGTTTTCTTAAAGCTAAAGCAACCCTGAAGATGCAACATCTATCATAACATGAGGTCGACAAACCTAACTCTACTTACAAGGCGTCTAGGGAGTTCCTTACCCTACCCCATCTTATCATAATCTGATATGGAAATGCGCTCAGCAAGAGCCAACAATACAATGTGACACAAATGCTTACAACTAGCTGTGACTGAGGCGCGGAATTTGATAAAATCGCGTACAGCTCTTGCTAGATCTCAATCTCAACATTTATAATAAATACTATTGATGTTACGTTGTGCTTGACCTACGTAGCCTTAGGAGTTCCAACAGAGAATGAATTTAATTCAGATAACTTTCACGATCTACTTTCTGAAATCAGTAGCTGCTATCATTGAACGACAAGGGACTGTCTTTCCTTCATGCAAATTATTAAATGTTCACATAATAACATGCTTGACTACTAATAACTTACTTGTCGCAGTTATTTTGTTGTTAAAACCTAATTTTTTTCTTGGTCGGTTCTAATGGTTACAGCACTTGCTTTTGAGATCATTGAAATATCGTAGTTGACATACTAGAAATAATATTTGGGAGAAGCTTCAACACAATTTGTGAGTCTGATACACTCTACAGATCCGAAGAGTTAGTAAGAAAAGATTAAAAAAAAAACAACACACACAATTTAAAATGTTAACTGGTGTGGAACATCGTTTACACAATTTAACAGTCTGCACAAGGTCAGCTCCAAAATAAAAGTAACTCACAAATTGCAAGTGCCACTATGTGAATTCACTGATGCGTTCCTTAAGCATAATATGCCTATCGTGTTCTCGATGTTCTCCAGGAACACACACACTTGGCAAGAATATACATCCCGAGCAACCGAGTACGACTTCAAGTGAACATGACTAGGCCCATGCCAGCTGCCCCACTCGTCTTAATCAAGCTTGAGGTATACTTTTCACTCGGTAGGATAGAGTTTTGAATTACCCTGTCCTGAATACAAATTGTGGCCGCACTTCACGCCCAATCTCAGGCTACAATACGTGCTATTTGCCACACGCTCGTTGTTGACTTCTCGGTTATAAACTCCGGCACTTGAGAAGTTCCAACAGCCGCCGTCATTCATATGCTAACACTGGATCCCTTTCGGGACCGTGTCATTTGCAAGAGGCAACGTACGCGAACCGGTGTAGAACCCGAAGATTTAGACTAAGATTTGCCGGTGAAATTAAGATTTCGATGCATGACTTGTTCGGGCTTCCAGACAAGGGCGCAAGCTTTGAATAGTTGAAAAGAGATTCAAGCGTTGACCTTTGATCGGTTACCCTTGAAGCTTCCAAATACTTAATTTTGCTCCGTGAAACTGAGTTTTTCACCGGTTCAACGTAATCAGGGGACAAGGCCAACCCTCCAGTGTATAGTTTCGGACAAACATACCTCGAGGATTAAGTTTCACACGCCAATCGAATGTTTCCAGAGTTTCAATCCGGACTCAAGAGTGGAGACAGCGCCGGCTTAGGGAAAGGAGAACATAGCTATGCAAATTCTAAAAGCTCAACTTTTCTTTATAAGAAAATCTTACCAAAAACTAAAAAAAAAAAAAACAGTTGCACCGAGTTCGTCAGTAACTAGCAATTTCATACATTAAAAAAAAAAGATTATTTACCCCTACGCCCAGTCAAGTTTATACATATGATATATGTTTCTGTATAGATTGCGACTTCCTGAATCCAAAAATTACAACCAGTTTTTTGGTGAAATGCTTACTTTTCGAGATATTTGACTTTGAAGTTCTATTTCTCCCCTATCTAATACTGAAGTAAAACATTCCAAGGTACCCAACATTTTTTCCCAAAGTATCATAAATACAGAATGTATCCGCTGTCTGTGGGTAGCTTTCTGGCGTTCTTATATGATCCCATACCACTGAAAAGAAAAATATTAAATTTTTCAGCAACTGTTGGAAAGAAACCTTCCACGTCTTCTTCCACGTTTCACAGAACTGGAAACATACTGAGTGGTGAACGTAGAGCACCCGTACCAAACATCACTCAGGACACTTCGAAATCAAGAATTACTTAGTGAATTTCTTTTCATGTGGGAATAGGTGATCTTTCTCATATTCCGTGACCAAAGTAGCTCATGAAAAGGGCGAAAGATACTTGATATTTTTTTTAAATAAACAGGTGTGGTGTCACCAGTTTACAACTACACAGACACTTGGCTAGCTATTGCGGGATCAGTCTCGCGCGCTCTTTCTGAAGACATGAAGAACCGTGTCCAAAAGGATAATAGCCTAACGAAGGTTCAAGACATGAATCTCAGGTACAGCTCATAATATTTAAATAATGCGATACGGACAAGTAAAGTGGATCTCTTCAGCGTCGGTCCAATGCATTAGCTCCAGATAGTCACGGGCACAGCAACAACGTTCCAATATTATCATCGTTGGTCTTCTGGTGGAAGCCAACTCCAGGTTCCTATTCCATCAAATTCAGGAGAAGAAAACTTGAGGTTCCGTCGTTTCAGTCAATCTCACTTACCGATCAGGCAGACGTTGGCAGTCTCTCGGCCTCCTCTTCAGACAATGCGACTCCCTGGTGCGTAAGAACCGTGCGCCTTGATTCCCTGACGACGTTTAGTAATTACCCTAAGATTTATGGCATTAACTTTAGCTGAGCACGGATGTAAGATAATTCACAGCGACATCGCTGCAAATTCTTCAGGGTAAAAATTTTATCCGTTCTCAGGCAAAGCCTGTTAGCGTTCGTTTCTTGCGCGTCCCTTGGATTTTATGAGTCCTTATCGGAGTCGCACATGAGCTTAACGAAATTTAATTTGAATGCCCCTACAGTTACGACGTGACGATATTACTGATGACACCGGGGCAAGAAATGAATAGCGCTGGGCCTTTGGCTTTGATGGGAAGAGGCTTTGTGCGGAAAGTTTTGCGTTGCCGTTAACCGGGAGGGATCCCTTTGAAAAAGCATACCATGGCCCGGCGACTTCGATCAGGTTACTAGGCTATTTAGGAAAGCATATGGGAGTGCACTCCTGCTCTAGTAATTTTGAAGGACCTTTGTTGGCATTTATGTTGCTATCATTATTATTAATTGTTAGTGATGTATACCGACTGACTGAAATTGGAATGTTTTCGACAACGATACCGATTAAGGAACATTCAGAATAACGTTATCGTTATTAAAAATTTTCATACATGAAGCTGTGGGATGCAGATTGCTAAACATTGGGAGGTATGGAGGCCATGTTTTCAGACCATCTCTACTGACGCACAAACTCCATAACTCGTTTTCAAATCTTATGAACTGCAACTGTCATTTGCAGCAGTGCCCGAAACCCCGACAGCAAAAATTGTTCTACTCGCGCGAAAACGGTCACAGTGCGAGTTGGCTCGTGCAAGGCCATAGTGCAGACGAGAAGCAAAAATTGTCGGGGCCATCAAATGCCTGACGGACAAATTCAGCAGGATGAGTGTAAGCCCACTTCGTCCATCACGTTTCGAGCAATACATAGCAACTTGCAGTCCCGTTATCTATTCACCTCAACAGTATGTAATGGCGGATGCACACTAATGCAAATGTTTTACCTTCATACAAGTCTCTACATCAGATGACGTTGCCCTGAACAAGACTACGGCTTGCATGCACCAGCTGCAGGGTTCTACCGTTCTACCACTACGATGAATATCAAATATAGGAACAGTTTTTGGCAGTTTGTTCGCAATGACGAGCGGTATTTGTCAGGTTTAAGTATATCTCCTGTTTATGAGTTACTTTTAAAGTTTCAAATTGCAACGATAGATAGTTTTAGCGTGACATTCAAACGCCGTAAGTTGTGGTCACGGCAACGTGACCACCTAAGACCTAAGTGAAGAGTTGAATGACTGGGCAACTTCTGCGTTAGTGTGCACCCGCCATAACGCCTCCGTTTTTCTCAAAACTTTAGTGGTTTGCGAATCCAACTGCAGGGCCAAAAGTATAAAATTAATATGTCCCTACAGTAGGCTTAAACAGTGCTAGCCAGCAGCAAACGTGTACTATGTGCAAGGAATAAAAACTGGTGCATAAGTAAGCAATAAATTTATAAAATACATATTTTCAATTATATGCAACTTGTAATAAAATTTTATCTTAAAACATTGTAAGCGCAAAACAACTGTCGCCGTTGTGTGTCGTTAAAACGCCGCGACAAGCTTGATGTGCACGCAATTTTGTCCCGTCGGAATCAGCGAAGATATCGCTCCTCTGTGCATTCCTCAATGTATACCAAGAAGTACCGTTTATTTTTATAATTTTTTCCATAATTATTACTCGAAATGTACGTGAAAATACTCTCTGCAATATCGATTGATTCAATAAACTGTGTAACTAACGGAAATGAGTAAGAAACTGCAGTCGTTGTTATGTAAGATAGAAGCATAAAAGTAACATGTAACAGTTTGGTCGAACTCAGTTCACTATTACTTCGAATAGCGATTAGGAAATACTGTATTTAGGCACGTTCGATTGAGCGCCAAAATAAAGTCTTCGAGGATTGACTTGCTCCAAACTTCAAACAGGTGCGTTGGCTTCGACCCGCTCAATTGAGATTCAGGCGTTAACCCTTAATTGGTCACTCCAGAAACTTCCAGAATCTCAACTTCGCTCCGAAAGCTGCAGTTTTGCACCGGTGCAGCGTCATCGAGTTGGTGCTAACACTTGCAACGCGATGACAAGCGACAAAGCCGAAATTCTGTCTGAAGTTTGGGAGAAGACAAGCCTCGAAGGCTTAATTTAGGCGCCCAATCAAACATGCCCATAGTTAATGTAGTGTTGCGACGGCTGATCGCGCTATCAAATTCATTCATCATTCATGGACTCTAGAAAGAGCTAAAGAAACCGAATTAAGCATATTCTTCGCGGAACACCAAAGAAAAATAAAACACCAACAGATGCTGAGTGTTTTAAACGGAACTCGTTATTACCTATGTCTGTCACTCTCCCAACAAAAA
Organism: Parhyale hawaiensis; assembly: GCA_001587735.2. Lineage (NCBI taxonomy): Eukaryota > Metazoa > Arthropoda > Malacostraca > Amphipoda > Hyalidae > Parhyale > Parhyale hawaiensis. The sequence goes on from LQNS02278075.1 coordinate 4,498,823, forward strand.
CTAGTTTATGTACCCAAACACGTTTAACCTTAAATGTGCATTCATCTGACTAGCTTTCAATCCAAATAGTAGACCATGAACTTCAACCATGAGAGTTCTGCAGCAGCGACAAATTTTCAACGTTAAAATTTGTATGACTAGGAAATATCGATAGGAACGGTGAGTTATAAAATCATCTTATTTTGAGGACACTTAGTGCAGCGGCCTAGTTTTTAATTGCTCAGCCTTATCCATGTGAACTTTTCCCAGTTTAACCAAAACTCGCTCAGAAGCAAGAACTGTTCACTAATGTTCTATGGCGTTCCTCGTCACTCAAGAAACCCAAACTTTTGCTCACACGAAATAAACACAGTTCACTTATTCAGCAAACTAAACACAACTTGCAGCATCTTGATTCATCCTTCAGGACCGAAAATCCAGCGCACCCTTTTCTCTGCGAATTCCATCTCACATTCACTCTCCACTCAGCGCTGAGGTTGCCCAACGCAACACGGAAATGGACCGCCAGACCACCGCTGCACTTAATTTTTGACATGGCCAGTAAAAAATTGTGATCGCGTGTCAACTTTTGTTCTCGAGCACTTGTGTGACCTCAGATGGCAAGACCGATGTGAACTGAACCGTTGAGGTCTGCGAAGAAGATCCGGGGTCAACAGCTAATGAAGCGTTACTCTGTTTACGCTGATGGCTCTTCTTCTGGGGCATGCGAGCGAGCTGGGGAGAGGGACTTTGTTGGGCGACCAAAGAGGAGCAGGGAACATGGGACGGGACGAAAACTGAGTGCGATGTAAAATTAAAAATATGGGGCATACTAGCAAGAACTGTCACGGGTCTTTGTCGGGCGCCTCAAATGACCAATAGCAGTACAAGTACAAAATTTGACGATCGCATCAAGGACACAATGTCTATATCGTGCCGAACTGTTCGTGTGGTTTCACACAGGCTCGTGCGCCACTAGGGCGAAAAGTACGTCTCGTTTTACATTATCAATGATTTTTGTCTCGGCATTTCTGCCTGTAGGTCTGAGATTCTAAGTGGTCAGTGCGCTACTGACAGGAAAAAGGAGCAAGTTGTGCATCTGTAACCCCTAGGCACGGCTGAACGCTTTCGCTCAGCTACGCCGCGCAGGGTAGGAAACGAAAAAGTTAGTTATGTTAATTTGTTAGTTACTTATAGTGAGGAAGTTTAAGCCTCCGTTTACGAGCAGAACGATATCACAGAGGAAAGAGCAGGGAACATATAATATGGCGATAGAAAAGGGAAAGCCATGCACGATGGTGTTCTCACACAGGATCAACACGCTTGGAACAGTAAGTCGGGAATGAAGAGGAAAAACAGGACAAAGCATGAGCAAGTAGGAGAGTGAAATCGGGAAGGAAGCAAAGTGGGTACGAAAAAGAAACGTCTTGAAGGCCTAGCTAATGGCTAAGGTAACCTACACGGGACCTTGGGGTTGCCTAGGAAACGAAAAACATGAAGGTAGAAGTCTAGTGGGAATAGGTCGCCCACCTAGATCAGCGGCCCACCTCTCGCAACAGAGGGGGAAGTATCAAGAGCCTACCTAACTTAACAAGCTAACATAGACAGCAGAAACTGCGGCAAGCTGCAACATCCCCTGAGGAGAAGGCACGAGGGACCCTTAGGGTAGTCATTCCCAAATATATTGTGGCAGGAAAAGGGCCCGCCAGAATATACCCCTGAGGGCAATAGTAGTAGTTGAAGCGCAGCAATACTGAGTCACATCGCGCCGAATTCTCGGTGATTTCTTTTCCCGGCTTTGCTTCCAGAAGGTCTTCTGTTTAACATGAACCCAGATCACTTCTATAGTCTCAAATGGCGAACGTGCTACTATGACTCGCAGAAAATAAATCGTAAAGAGGGTAAGTACAGAAGACCTACCTAACTCGTTAAGCTAACCTCGTAAGCAGGAAGTGCGGTCAGCTACAACTCCTGCAGGAAAGGCACTTAAGACCCCCTAGGGCGAGTGAGGCCAATATGTATTCTGACAGGGAAAGGGCGCGCCAGAAAATTAATATTATTATTATATTGATATTGTCCCGCTATTTCTGAAACTTAGACAATCAATAGCGATCTAAGATTGACTTACTCGGCTTACAGCCGGAACCACAGCGTTGTGCTCAGGTGGCAAGAGATGAAGGACGAAAAGAGAAGAAGACAGAAGAAAGAAGCGCCCGTGCGGACGGTCAATTCTGTGGCCCTCCACACGGGCGAAGATAAGAGCCCCGCAGAAAAAGTCGGTCACCTCGATCGGCGGCCCACCTCGCGGGACAGAAAGGAAACATACTATAGAACCTACCTAACTTTACAAAACTAACCTTCTCAGCAGAAACTGCGGCCAGATGCTACATCCCTGCGGAGGAGGCACTCGGGATCCTTGGGTGCGTGATGCCCAAACATATTGTGGGTCCGCCACAATATGCCCCTGCATGAGGGCGCGCCAGAAAATACTCTAAGGGTACATTCAAGAGAGTGAGAGATATACCGCGTTTCATAATATTCAACGAATATGGAACAGATAGTAGTAATAAGAACTAGAGCACTCTGAGAGCGCATACCTCCGCCAAGTGAGACAACGGTAGCAATCAGGAAGCAAAGAGCGTAACGGGAGGACTCACGAAAAATTAGCACCAAAATGTGACATCATCGACGAATCTATGGCTAAGCAGCCTATGAGTATTTTAACTAATTTCACCAGAAAAATCGTCCTAAATTGCGAAATTCATCTTGAGCGCATAAATAAATGACATATACTAATTTAGCAATTATCTATAGAAAATTGCAGTGCATGTTGGTGGAAACTTTCACAACACTAGCGCCGAATTTGTTCCCTTACGGCGACTCAATTTAACTTCTTTTTCTTGATTGAAGCCNCCCTGCGGAGGAGGCACTCGGGATCCTTGGGTGCGTGATGCCCAAACATATTGTGGCAGGGAAAGGGCCCGCCACAATATGCCCCTGAGGGCGCGCCAGAAAATACTCTAAGGGTACATTCAAGAGAGTGAGAGATATACCGCGTTTCATATTATTCAACGAATATGGAACAGATAGTAGTAATAATAACTAGAGCACTCTGAGAGCTCATACCTCTGCCAAGTGAGGCAACGGTAGCAATCAGGAAGCAAAGAGCGTAACTGGAGGACTCACGAAAAATTAGCACCAAAATGTGACATCATCGACGAATCTATGGCTAAGCAGCCTATGAGTATTTTAACTAATTTCACCAGAAAAATCGTCCTAAATTGCGAAATTAATCTTGAGCGCATAAATAAATGATAATATATACTAATTTAGCAATTATCCATAGAAAATTGCAGTGCATGTTGGTGGAAACTTTCACAACACTAGCGCCGAATTTGTTCACTTACGGCGACTCAATTTAACTTCTTTTTCTTGATTGAAGCCTTTTTAACACTTCATATTCACTTCACAGTACTCTTCACAGAATATATATATTCCTTACCGACAAATATAAGCGCCATTATAGCCAATTCTGTACGCGAGAGAAACCACAGTCACAGTTAGCCTATTGCTCGAACTTTCTGTACTTGGCGACAACATTTTTCGATATTTTGCAGCTCAATTAGCTGGCCAGTCTTGAGGTGGAGACTGAATGAAAGAAATCGAAAAAATACGATGATATGTTCAAGATAAAAAGTATACGAAGGTCTGAGGTTCCACACCTAAAACACTTCAACTCGTCGATGTGATGTAAATTTGCTACGTGCGGTCACAGCTATGTTTTATTTCAATCCTATTGAGTCCTCCCGTTGCACTCTTTAGGCGTCTTTTTGTGACCAGCGCGCGCATGATTCCACCTGATCGCGCATGATTCGCGCGTTTTTGTGACCGCATTTTGACGTGATTCTGATAGCAATCAACCGTGATCAGTGGTGAGAATTGATCGCAGCGTGATTTCCTCCACAGGCTAAGCATGCGTGATCAAAGAGTGATTCCAGCCGTTGGACAAGTAAAAATTCAAAATTTGAAATGCAAAGCTGTGATGTTTTCTTATATTTATGGATAAATTGAATAATGCTATGATGATTGTTTGTAATATAGACTTCCAGATTATTGTAATTTCGTTACTTTTATGCCTGTGTATGTTCAAAATGCTTTAAATACTGCTAGTTGAATTATGCATTGGCTTGAAAATAACTAAAAACTCATAGGAAATCTATTCCCAACCATTTTTAATAAAATATGATATAAATATATTTTTAAAAATTGAGATGGCGGCTCTGGTTTGTTTACAAAATCGTTGACCGTTCTTGTGCTTTTCAGTGATTACGATGATCATGATCATGGTGATTCTTATTACGAGCGTGGCCACAAAAATACGCCTTTTGCTTCCTGGTACCAATCATCCTTTCAATCATAGGCAACTGGGCAAGCGGTAAACGATTTATAACAGATTTTTCCCAACGCTACTGCATAAAGAAATATCAGCTTGTTTCCTTTCCGAATGTTTTTGTGCTAGGCAGTTTATTTCTCGAGGCAATGAAGATCCGCGATTTTTTATGTCTTATAGAATACTTTATAAAACTTCACGCTCCGGCCCCCATGGACAGGTAGCTTAATCCAAAAGAAGCACTTTGCGACACTGGGAAGCCAACATTGCTACTGTAGGAAATCAAACAAAAAGCCAAAACCAGCTGACTTGAACACCTGCAGGCCAACACACCCGAAAGCTGATGCCGGCAATGAATTCCAAACCACAACAGACCAGGGGTAGAAGCTTTAACATTTGAATTGCTCTATACGTGAGTAATTTGCGTTAAGTTTAGTTTGGTTTCTCTGAGATATCATGGGGAGCAAATCTAATCAATGTCTTCGAATATTTCACTACCTACTTCACCGCTTTTACCAGCTGTGAAAGTCTTTGGTCTTACTGATTGTGTTTGTTCCGTAGTAATTTCTTTTTTAATATTTGTGCAGAGCCAATTTTGTGTAGATAGCGTTGTATTAAAATATCTAATAGTGTCAAAGCCTAACTGAGAATAGTAGAAGTTCTAAAGTTAAAAACAGCAGGAGAAAAACCTAACAGTGTAGACGATGGATCGACCAACAAAAACAGCATTTACGCATTCACCACGGTTATAATTACGAAAAATCGAAAGCTTGAAAATTATTCAGCAACGTGAACCACAGTGTGTTCCGAAATGGTGAAATGAAACACAATATACACAGAAATTACTATATTTGGTAGATTCAGTTTTAAAGAACACAAAATAGACATCTATGTAATCTAGGAGACACTTGTGATTTAGTTTCGCTATAGTTAGGAATCTTATAGGTAATGATTTGTAATCCGTAGAGGACATGTCTTTCTGATGGCACTCTTGAGACATTACCGACCATGCGCGTAACTCGGTCGCAGAGTTTGAAGTACACAGAAGGTCAACAGCAATCGTAGAAGAAATGTCACTTAGCATTACGGCAATTTAGCACCTAGTGCTGTATTGCTAAAACCACTGCGAGGATAAAACCCAGGTAGGTCAACTGTAAAGAGGTAACAATGGGTACGGAGATCTGAAGTAAATTTCAGGTAAAGGCCCTATTACCAGGGCGGGCAATGTCTGGTGAACAGCGAACAGAATCTCGGGGAACATCCCCGACGAACATTGAGGTGCTGTTACACGAGACGGTGAAATCTCAAGGTCACGTCGGTCGGGCAGCTCTAAGTTACATATTTTTCATCTGAATATGATTAAACAGTGAGCAAAATCTGCAAGCTTTGGAGTGCAATAACTACAATTAGTTTGAAACAAGTCTGCAACAAATTGAAAGGCTTAAAAACAAATAAATTGGATGTTGGCCTGATAATGCCCGCTGTTCTGGAGACAAAGTTCGCGCAGTGAGCAAACCTCTGCAGCAGCGAAGGCCTGCCGAGCAGCGGGCAAAACAGGCTGCCCGCTGGACAATTCCTCCTGTTTGTCGGGCAATGCTTGCCCGTGTAATAGAGGCTTAAGGCTGCGTTGCTTGGCTACACGAATGACTGGGCACCTGTGATTGGTTGGGGTTGTTATAAATAACAGTGCTTTATAATAATTCACGTTGTGTTTTTATTTATTTATAACTATATTTATATCTTTCCAGTCAAGCTCTATGGGAATAAGATAGGAGAAAATTCAGGTGCAGAAGACGGTATCTTGGATACGGGGGTCGCACTTGGGCGCTCCAGCTGAGGGACCTGAACTCGGCTGCATGTTCGTGTCTGAACATGTTCAGTTGCCGAAGACGGTATCGTGGATACGAGGGTCGCACAATAAATACTGTATATCCAATTTTTTAGGCAGAATGCTGAATTTTCATTCAAGAAGCCTCTTAACAGTAATAAACATAGGAGACAGCGGGGGTTTTCCTGAGCTGCTAATTTTCTACCGTCATTTAAAATGACGGCCCGGGCCGCTGGTTATTATATATTATGTTATCTAGTAGTTTAAGCCCGCGCTTCCATAACTAAGGCGATCTAACAGAGGGAGAAGGAAGAGACACGTGCAACCCATGCACGTGTTTTACTATCGCATCAAGGACACAGTGTCTATATCGCACCGAACTATTCCTGTGGTTTAACACAGGCTCGTGCGCCACTAGGGCGCGAAGTACGTCTCGTTTCACATTATCAATGATTTTTGTCTCGGCTTTTCGGCCGGTAGGTCTCAGAGTGGTCAGTGCGCCACGAACAGGAAATAGGCGCAAGTTGTGCATCTCCAATCCCCGGGCGCGGCTGAACGCTTTCGCTCAGCTACGCCGCACAGGGGAAGGATACGAAATGCAAAAAGTTAAAAGTCTAGCGGGAATAGGTCGGCAACCTCGATCGGCAACCCACCTCCCGAAACAGAAAGGGAAGTATTGAGAGCCTACCTAACTTTACAAAAATAACCTCGTCAGCAGGAACTGCGGCCAGATGCTACATCCCCTGCGGAGAAGGCACTCAGGACCCTTGGGTGCGTGATGCCCAAACATATTGTGGCAGGGAAAGGGCCCGCCACAATATGCCCCTGAGGGCGCGCATGGAAGCAAAATGTCGGGGAGGAACAGACTACAGGGTAATAAGTGCGAGTACCTACTGAAATGGAAGGATGTGACAGTAGTGCGCAGCTCAGATTCATCGTGAGATGGGTTTTTGCGAATTGTCGAATTCCACACAACAGCATCCCTTCAGGTCACGATAAATTCTTTTTTTTTTTTCAATTCACACTTGGTACAATTTGTGCTTTGAACACCCAATGCAAAAAAGCGCAGCGGTAAGCCCGAACGCCCTGGAATATTAGCAAAGTTATTTTAAAATTGTAAATAACGCGTGCACTTCGTGATGCAAAGATACGACTGGAAAGTCCAGTGTGATTTGCGCATGACCGTGAGGAACAGAGAGATTATGTGTGGTGAATTTAGTAGAGATAGTCACGATTAGCACATTGATCAATAGAATAAACATGGAGCGTGACATGAAAAGCGGACGTGTATTTCTATAAGAACTAGCGTCAAAATTTCCACATCAAAAAGGCAACGAACAGAAAACAATTAGGTCTTTCCTTTTGAGATACTACCAATAAAAAATACTTTAAAACATTCACTAGCAAATACTGTAAAAAGAGGAACAGCAAGTTCCTTCACACACGAAAAGCGCACGCAAAATACAGATGAACCAATCAGGACAAATCGCATAGCTATATAGAAATCAGCGTAGTGAGTTTGGCATTTGCTGCACGCTTTAGCACAGGTCAGTTGCTTTTATTAGAATAAATGCATGTATATTTGCAACAGAAGTAAGCAGAAATATGGAAGCGCTTTTATTTAAACCAGAGCTCAATTACACTCTACAACACAAATATATAGCAAGCACAGATGCAAAATTACAAGCAAAAGCATACTCAATTAGACTTAACACTCAGTGGCCTTAATTCGAAACAGGACTTTCGTTCGTCGATGGCTCAGTAGGGAGTGGAGAGCTTCAGAATCCGAGACGCGGACTCGCACAGTGTTGGTAACGAATTCCCACTGCATAGAAAACTCCTTCATCTCGAGGGGAGGCTGACAGGGGATTTTCAAACCGGCTCTCGGTGCACGAACTATGAAACATGGGAAAGTAGTAAAAATTCACGAAAGAGTTCATCACGGCGCAGACGTCTCCTTGACTTTGTAGAAAAGGATTTAGTTTCATATTAAGGAGATTCGTACCTCCAAGCGCGATCTGGTACAAACTGGATTATACTGAGTAGCTATACATTTGCGCTAAAACTATAAGATGCGTACAACTATGTAGAGGCAACGCTTCAGACACAATTCATCTTACT
>LQNS02278075.1:4578850-4602165 GCA_001587735.2 Parhyale hawaiensis
GGAGTCGGAGTCGGGAGTCGGAAGTCGGAGTCGGAAAATCTTGAGGACCAGGAGTCGGAGTCGGAGTCGGAGTCGGAAATTCTGGAGGGCCAGGAGTCGGAGTCGGAGTCGGACCTTGAACCCTCCGACTCCGCAACCCTGCTAAAAACTGTAACTTAGGTTAGGAGTACATGAAATACTTTAGTAATAATAATAATAATAATAATGTAACTATACAGGTATTTAGTCTCTGGGGCTGGGTTTGTGGCATCGGGGCCGATGGTCTGGGTTGCATCTTGTGTTTTTCTTATGAAATTGACCATGTGCATAACTTGTGAGTTTGTTGGCGTTCGATGAGGACATTATTGGTTCTGAAACCTTTTCAATTACGTTCCCAGTCTTATATCACCTGCGTAATTCAGACCTTCCTCGTCTACTGGAATCTAATAGATTCTAGACAATTTCAATTTGCTGCAGTTTCTTATAGCTAATTATTCAATACTTCTTACCAGTAACCACTAAAATTGCTCACGTTACTGTTCACATAGCCTAACTCACTATAGAGCTGTAGAAACTCCAGAACTATAGTTTTGGTGGGAAAGGGTCACTAAGAAACAGGTAGCCCATGTTCACATCCTGTATCATATGAACTGGCTCTGATATTCTCATAGTTTGGTGGGAAATATTTTCTTTTTCATGAAATAGAACACTACCTAGTTAGTGAATTTTCTTAAATGTTATGTTTTTTTTTTAGTGCAAAACAGTATTATTTTTATTATAATATATACATGTTTGACACGGTAATTAATTAATCACACGGCAGTTAATTATGCGGCAGTTAATTACACATTACACTTATCATGATATCCTAACAGTATTGGCCTGCAGGTGTTCAAGTCAGCTGTTAATGGTTTTTTGCTGGATTTCCTTTAGCAGCATTTTGGACTTCCCGGTGTTGCATAATGCTTCATTTAGGTTGTATTACCTGTCTGTGGCCCGTGGGAGCTACAGCATGAAGTTTTAATGATAATAACACCTAACCTAACCTTACCCTAATTTTGCTCGTATGGGATTGCTCGGTATTTTCTCCCATAGAAAAACAACGGGAACTTCAAAGTCATAGCTATATCTTGAAAACTAAGCATTTGCAACGAAAATGTCATTCCTATAAATTATTTTAAATCGACCCAATTTACAACCAAACACAATAAAAATCGTGTGTAAGTGAAAGTAAAATAATACCAGAAAATATTATGCGCTGATCTAGAATGAATATAACAACGATCATAGGTGTAAGAAAAGAGGTCATAGTGCATAAACTGCACTTCTGGATTTTTGACATTTCTAACAAAAGTGTAACATGAATTAGTATATAACAACATTGATAATCATATTTCAAATGGGGGATATCCATTTTTTATGTTTTCAACATTGCGTTCACTGAAATTAATATGTAAGATATTCAAGATATTTTCTCCGACAGGCGACGTACATTCACCATCGGCCCCCTTGCTGCGTAACTATGCAAGCAAAGAACAAGCAAGCTGGTAGACTGCAGTGCCATGTTGTACTCTGTTGAGACTTGTGGTGGTTGTTTTCAATTTCTTGACAATATTTTTGCTTGAAGTAGTAATTAGGAATGCCATTTATATTATTTCAGATGAAGGAAATCCATTTCTGACATTTTCAAAAATTCATTCAGTGAATTTCGAAAGGGTAAATGCTTAACAAAGAATTTCTTCGATGGGTCATCTTCATTTCATAGTGTGGCACTTCTCGCCAAGATCTTGGCAAGTAGTTTGCCGCCCTCAGAAATGCGGTTGGGCGCCTATGAGCGCCACGACCTGTGGAACCTCATTTCATAGTGTGGCACTTCTTGCCAAGATCTTGGCAAGTAGTTTGCCACCCTCGGAAAAGCGGGCGGGCGCCTATGAGTGCCGCGACCTGTGGAACCTCATTTCATAGTGAGGCACTTCTCGCCAAGATCTTGGAGAGTAGTTTGCCGCCCTCGGAATGCGGTGGGTCATCTTCTTCCGCTTTATTTATAGCCATGCCGCGTTATGCTGTTATCTAGCAACAGCGGCAATGACATTTTGGACATATGATTGAACATCAATTTATTCCGTTATAAAAACAGAGCCCCAAACATTATTTTTCGGCTATAACGGCGCACTTACTCATAAGGTTAGGCTAGCAAGGTCTGGTTCTTCCAATATCCTATTAGAAACATATCAAAATCAGTGTAGACTGTTATAACTCTTCACCACCATGTTTGTTGAAAGAACTGCTGGTGTCTGCTGCTAGATGGTGCCACATGTTTGTCAACAAAGCAAGCCGATGCTTGTGACCCGTTTCAGAAATCATTTATCAAGCATTTTAGCTAATTATATTTAAAATCTTCTCGAAAATATCAAAAATGGATTTTCCCATCTGAAATATTATGATTAGCATTCCTAATTACTAATTCAAGCAAAAACATTGTTGGAAATATCAAAATCCAGAAGTGCAGTTATTGCACCATGACTGAAGAGAAATTTAATATAAAAAAAAATTGGAAAATCACTTGAGTCCCTCTCATAAACATTTGCCACAGATGTTCCAAAGGCCTAGCTAAAGGCTAGTTAAAGTAACCTACTCCTACACAAGCCCTGGGGAGTTGATGCACCCAATAACAAAGGATAGGCTAGGTGAACCAAATAGCTGCTATCATTTAATGCACTTCAACGACTCATTGCTACTCTGGACACCACTGGAAGCATTTGGATGCAATTTAAGGTATTTTAGGCAGACCGAATTCATTCAACACATTTGGCAACAGACTGCCAACTTCATCATGGGCAATGATTGACTGGATTTCAAATAACTAGAAAAGTCTAAATCTCGTGGACTATTAATTTTAGACAAGCAGGTTCAAAACTATCATCCACAACAATTTGCCCAGTCTGGGATTAAACGACAGTGAACATTATTTTTTAGAACGAGGGAATGATCACAGGGAATCCCCAACAAGCCTGACTACTGCCACCTTTCATGCTGGAGTACAGACTAAACTATGAACAGAGAACTTAAACGTGAGGTTGACATAGCTTACAGTACAGAGAGGTACTGTTTAAAACAAGAGTAAATACACGATTATACACCCTTAGAAAATGACACACAGTAACCCTGGGACACTTTTCCTCGAACCAGCTGGAAGCGACAGAGCAGAAAACACAATAATAATAAAGCTCTGAACAGTTTCACGTAAAATCTCAGCTGATACAGAAAAAATTACCCTAAATTGCTTTGGCATTTACAATAATAAATAGATACAATTTTACAAGGATTTTTCATCAAAATGTTAGGAGTATGTTAGTTCTGTGGACATATAGTTTTGAAACAATAAAATGTGGAAATGCGAAGAGCTTGGCCAATTTGGCATTATTTTGGCATTATTTTTGGTCACTGCCAAAAAGAGCCGCGCAGAGGGCCGCGCTAGCGGCCGCGTTCGTAAGTTGGGTCCACATTCTTCTCTTTTTACAAAAACTAATTTACCAATTTTATTCCGTTTCTTAAAAATATGTTTTTTTCTCGTCATTAATCAACTCCAAGCGTCTTATCAATCCTGTCAAGGTTTGCAAACCGAGTTTAAAATTCTTTGCCCATTTGTATGTATTTAAATGTTGAGCAAATAGAAAATAAAATATTACAGTGCAGTCTATCTCCTATTTTTATTTCTTTGAAAGCGAAACACAACATTTATATTCCCCTAAGGCATTTTCTGTAACCCTAGGGCTGCAAAGAGGTAAGAAAAGAGGATCCAACCGTAGAGAGAACCTGTTCATTAACCCATCTCATAAAAAATGATAGTACTGATTCTTGATGGTTTTTGAGTTATAATGCTTTGTTCGCCTCTACTCATGCGCATCATCAATTTAATCCTCAGTAGTTTCACAACTCAGTCAAGTTTGAAAATGGGATTTGAAAAAGTCGGAAGGAAAAAAGTTGCAAGGTGAAATGCTGGTAAAGAATATGCAAACTACGGAATGAATGAATGTGATGTTGACAATACTACACCCCTTGTGCCGGTGCACCCCGAGCACACTATTTTATTTTTTCTTTTTGGGGGGAGGAGCATTGCGCCAAAGTTGTAAAAGAGGCACACTAAGGTTCGATAGGAGTTTTGCCGTTTGCTTACGCCTCCCGAAGTATTCTAAAAGAAGTGAAAAAATGATAGGGGAAGTGGATGACACGTATGTTTAGTGTTTGTTTACTGCTTTTTATTAAAAATAGCAATGGTAGTTCACATGTTTTGTTCAATAATTTTTTTTTCTATTTAAAACCATTTCTATCGCAGGTGCAATAAAGTTATCATTGAAGTATTAAAATCTACCAAGGCCGCTTAAATAAAGAATATATTACCGCTGGCGCAGGTTCGTAACAGCAAAAAAAAGGCGTACCCGTGCGCCACGGATGTTGACCAAACTTGAGCCATAAAATTTAATCTTAGTCACCTGTAATTGAAATAAATTATCTTTTTTTTTAACCGTGAATATTTTTAAGACTCTGAGAAGGCCAAGGGTGAGAATTTTGGCTAAGGTTATGCCCCTTTTAAACAAACAAACAAACAAACAAACAAACAAACGAAACAAAAATGTGCATTTCTTATATGGAGGCAGAGTCTAACATATTCACTTATACGGGTACAACAGATCAGATTCAAGGTGTGGAGCATTGCCTAATCATCGGCGCTCCTATATAAAATTGAATGATGCTTCACCTTGTCATTGCCATTATGTTTTGTGTATATATAGCTGCTAGCTAATAGCTATACATGTAATAGTTGATAAAAAAATTACTAATAAATTAATTTAATAATTAATTATAATTAATATCTATAGGTAGTCAATAAATTGATCCCTAGCAATGGTTAAAAACAAGCAGATAAAAGTTCCACGTGTCTCCACCAGGACACTGCTATAATAGTAGATTCTTTATTGTCCATGTTAAAAATCTATAGTGCACCTACATAGGTACCATAGCATTGTCTTTTATAAAACAATCTAGTTTATTTATCCTGAAGTTTACTTTCAGTATATGTTCCCCACCACTATATTACTATCTAAATAGGATTTTCAATGTATCCACCCGGTATAATACCTACTCCTTACTCTTCAAAATTTGACTTCTCTAATTCCATAGCTCCATAATATAATTTTTACTCGGTTCTTCAGTCATATTCCCTACAAACAGCAAGATCTCCTCCAATAACCTACTCTCCATCCCATGTGCTCTTCTCAGTTCTCACCTCGGCCAATGCTGTACAGTCTAGAATAAAATGTTTCAGGGTTTCCTCCTAATCTCCATCACTCGCCTGACATTTTATATCACCCTCCTCAAACCTTCTTCTCCAACCCAGCTTAAGTGAGTTGCTTCTAGCTCTGAACAACAAACATGATGCAAAATTGTTATCATAAAACTACTCTCCTTTAATTGTGTTCTTAAATCTATAGTACAGTGCCAGTGTACTTTTTTGTTGCAGTTTCTCGAGCCATACCCCTGTGTCATATTCATTACATCTCTCACTGAGTTTACTTTCACTAGCCTTGGCTAATTCTTCAATTGAAATGAATCCTAACTTATCTATATAGTCTCTTATGGTTATCATTAGCCTATATCTTTCCCTTTCAAAAACATATCTTCAAAAATCCTTTTCATTAATCCAGTGGCATCATTCCGCAGATATCTTGCATATTTTAGCTTTGTTTTCATGTCCCTGATCATCATATTTGAGGCGTCAATGACCCCCCCCCCTGACGCAATTTTAGTTTGATAAGATGTAGGACACCGAAGTTGCTGATACTCAACATTTTTCCTCTCTCTACGTAAGGTACATGCGCCCTAAGATTTGTATATTTCATACTAGTGTCAATTATTTCTGCAGGTGTAGGCTGGGTACAGCCATGTATTTTTCCCTGTGCGTGAACACCCATTATGTGACGGGGCTTCATCGATATTGTAAAAATTTAGCTACTTTGTACTTGTTAGCGTTTTTAATAAAAGTTATTTGATTTGGTTAGCATTTTGATCTGTAGCGTTTCACTGATACAACACCCACGTGTCATTGAGGAGTTCATAGGGACACTCTTTTTCCGTTAAGAGAGTTGCCGGTTTAACAGAGTTGATGCGAAAAACGTTCAACGAGAATATGAAACACAGTTTGCATCGCACAATAAACTACGGCAAAATGTTATGAATGTTTAAGCGATACGTTTGGAAGATTTTCAGAGTAAAAAGTGGAATGTGAAACTTAAAAGACACAGACCAGCTAACCTCATTTCAAAGAGTGAGAAAAAAAAAACCGACAAAGCAAACACACTTATTCTGTGAACTAGCCGCACTCAAGATACCAAAGGCGCAGCACCCGGAGGTATTCTATCTAAAGCCCGCTGGTGACGATAGTATTATGTCCTGTGTTTTTACTTCATCGCGTTCGAATGCGTTGCTGTGTCTGTGTAAATAATAAAAAAGAGCTCTGCTTTTTCAGACGACATTCGTTAAAACATTTAAAAGACGCTACACTAGTGAGAAGTGACACGGGCTAAGCCAGAGAATACGACGGTAAGCATTTTACCAAAACTTTTGGTAGACCCTCACTTGTGTTTGCAACGACGGCACGAAATATTCGAACATGTTGAAGAGAAAACACATGACAAAAAACTATCGTCTGCAGCGGGCTTTAAGGTTAGAGCTTTGGAAGAAAATTGGCAATTGGGATGTATATTTCACTAAAGGACAGTCAATGTTCACCCAATATTAAAGGCTTTAAAATTAACATTTTTAAAGCTAACACATGGGATTTTCACTCGTAGGCACACTGAGAAAAATTTCGATGCACGTAGGTGTTTCACAGAGAAGCATCAAGATGCACGGAGGTGCTTCATGGCGTAGTTTTGTGTGTCATCGCAGCAAACAGAAAAACATATTTCAGTCAGAAAAACATATTTCCGCAAAAGAAAGTGAAAGTGTAGTTTTGTTACACTTGCGCAACGAAAGGCGGTTACTTTCTAACACGCAGATCACTAGTGTTATTTTAATTTTTGTCTTTTGAGGTGCATCAATTTAGCCTGTTTTTGATACATCTAGGTGCATCATCGGCTTTGTCCCAAAACGGAAACAAATAAGTTCGTCAACGTGACCAAGTGCATCATAGGACTCTATATGCATTATCATGATGCCCTTTCGTGTTTCGGTTTTGGGACAGAAATGCATGTAATTTTGATGCACTTGAGTGCAGAAAAATTTCTCTCAGTGCAGTCAGTGTTAAACCCTTAAATATTACTTGAGTAGCACAATTTTGCTCTGAATTTCAAGTTTAACATTTTTATCCTATATCCTGGCAGAACACAGCTTTATTGTAGTATGAATATTACTGTTCGCTGGCAAGGGATCGATAACGGAACGTGTTTCGCATCAGAAACGTTTGCCTTCTTCCAATAGATACATAATACACGATGATACAAGCATTTTGAAATCATTTTTTCCATTCTTGGCAGGTTTAAATATCAATGTTTAATGGATGGTGTACGCAGATAGATCTGAAAAATTCGGTCCACTACCTTTAGAGAAAGAGAAGAAAAAGGAGGGTAAGAATTTCAGTTCAGGAAGGCAATCAATTTTTTAGCCCTGGCAGGGTAATGGAATATTCTTCGGGGAAATGAAAGCTGCTTGCGTCGGATGACTTAAAGTGGTTTGTAGCCAAAAATATCTTCATTTTTTTATTACGTATTTTTAAAAATATATATTTTTGGGACAAACATTTTTACTTCCACATGCAACTCGAACAGGGTTGTAAACATACGTAGGATTAAACTGACAGTTTGCAAAAGTAGAGATAGAGAAAAAATTTTTCATCACAAAAACTAAATGATCGAAGTAGTTGTAGTTGTTTTCTATAAAAAAGTAGGAGAAAAAATGTGACGTACACAATAATAACAGAACGCTACGCTTATTGTTCCCTGGTTGTCACATAAATGAATGTTAGGATTATCCGGTAATGAACGAAGCACTACTAGGCATCGAAGGTGACTCCATATTCTACCAAAAAAAATCAAACATGTTTATGCCTGCTACTATTTTAGCGGGTATACATTTTTATATTACTTTTTGTTTGAAACTCTGAAAATTCATAGAGTTGCAACCATACAGAAAGTGCACGTGGTAATGAAATTAATCTTATTGTATGTCATCAATTGAAAAAATTCTCTTTCACATACAATAAAACAACAATTGACTAGACTCGACAAGCTCTGTTAATGCAAGTTCAGTTCTTCTTGAGAACTGCAATCGAGACAGCAACGCTACGCCTCTTTCTGGATGATCCACGCCGGAGTATTTCCCAAAAGAGCTGTCCGAATATCTCGGCCTTGTTGTAAGATCTCCAACAGCTTGAGAAGTTTCTGAAGACATAAATCATTCAGAGTCACGTTCTGGACTTGCTGTAAACGTTTCCCTCAGATTTTTACGTTTTTTAAAAAAGTAGCATGCATTTAGAAGGTCAGAAGAAAAGTGTCACATGTTGATTTCACCGGTGTCGCATTATAAATGCGATAGTTTTACTTTCTTAAACGTTTACCATTTTATTCTACTTACCGTTGGTGAGTGAGTGATGGTTGTAATAATTCCATCCGATGAGTTGAGAACAGTGAAAGAAATCACCTTCGTCCGGCNCGGCAGTAGACGAACCAAGAGGCCCATTCCCAAAGAGACACCGGGACTAACACCCCGGCCTCTTTGAGCTATTGCCATTATGTTAGTAGGATATAGAGGATTGGGGAAACGAGAGGAGAAAAAACGAAAGACGAAAGAGAAAAAAGAGAAAGAAAATAAAAAATAAAAAAACAGAGGGGGAGAAGAATCTCCGCCATGAATGCCCCCAAGCCTGGTCAATTGCCGCTGATATACGGAGCTTAAATATATAGATGGAGTGGAAGTGGGAAGAAGTCAGCAAAGCGAGTATAAATTTTTATATTACTTTTTGTTTGAAACTTTGAAAATTCATAGAGTTGCAACCATACAGAAAGTGCACGTGGTAATGAAATTAATCTTGTTGTATTCCATTAGTTGAAAAAAATTCTCTTTCACATACAATAAAACAACTATTGACTAGACGCGACAAGTTCTGTTAATGCAAGTTCAGTTCTTCTTGAGAACTGCGATCGAGACAACAACGCTACGCCTCTTTCTGGGTGATCCACACCGGAGTATTTCCCAAAAGAGCTGTCTGAATATCTCGGCCCTGTGGTAAGATCTCCAACACTTTGAGAAGTTTGTGAAGACAAAAATCATTCAGAGTCAGGTTCTGGACTTGCTGTAAACGTTTCCCCCAGAAATTTACGTTTTTAAAAAAGTAGCATGCATTTAGAAGGTCAGCAAAATTAAATAAAAAAGTGTCACATGTTGAATTCACCGGTGTCGCATTATAAATGCGATAGTTTTACTTTCTTAAACGTTTACCATTTTATTCTACTTACCGTTGGTGAGTGAGTCTACCAACATTATTAAGGTAGGCTACTCAACTCTTGTCACTTTCTTTAGTGGAAGCAGGCGCATGGCAGGGGTGATTTCATGAACCCGTACTGGAACACCTGAGGAGAGAAGCCTCGAATCAGGCACAGTATTGGGACCATTTAAGGTATTGCGGTTAAATCGAAGTTAAGCACACATAGGCTTCGATGCATTGTTTAATCCCTAAATCTTGCGTTTAACCAAACACTTGGGGCACGTTAGGTTTGGTGCCGAAATTAAGGCTTTGAGACTTGACTTGTCCGAAACTTCCGGCAGGTGAGCCATTCTCGACTCGCTGAATTGAGTTTCAGGCATTGATCCTTAATCGGTTATCCTTGAAACTTCCAGAAACGCAATTTTGCTTCGTAAAATTGAATTTGTAGCGACTCAGCGTATAATTTCGTTGCTTGTAGCACTCGCAACAACACGATTCAAATGACAAAGCTAAAGCTTAGATCTGAAATTTTGGACAAGTAAAACCTCGAAGACTTCATTCCGGTGCCCAATGGAACTTGCCTCTGAGCGCACGCTAGATGATCGAACAGGTGCTCCTGGAATAAATGCCTATGGAGTATGCAGTTCTGGAATAACCGCGGACTGGAAAAAGCGTAAAATCTTTAAGCACTGCTGTGTATGGCTCGTCAAGCAGCAACATGGCAGTTGTTCCAAGCCTTTCTCGATACTTTTATAATTCTTCGCTAGTGAACTAAGGCATGGCTGCATGACATTGCTTTGTTCAATTATAGAACACGGTTGTCAAAATTGTGAGGTGAGCAAGTGACTAGTTACGGGGCTGGATCTTGAATAAAGAGAAAAAAAAAAGTTCACAGATACTAAACTTCATACAGGGATGCACGTAACAGTATGAAAGTTAATTAATATTAAACCAACCGCTGATAGAAAGAGCAGCTTTTTAAAGATATATTGCCAATATCGCTTTTTCTTTTTTCCCTCTATTTGCTTACAAATATCAGTGCAACGAGTGATTTCCATCTTACATCATGGAAACGAATTTAAATATAAATTGACGTAAGTTCACAATGTAATACAGTTTTTTAGTATTATTCGGACTATAATCAATTTCAGTAAACCAGCAATATAGCTGATCTTTTAATAACACGAACGATTTAGTGCTATCAGTTTAATTGTATAATTCATTGTCATTCAACAAACAAGCGAACCGCTTGAGCTGAATGATCCATCCATTATATTATATATATACCGTTATGCAAATGAAGTAGGTCAGTTCAATTCTCAGAGAAGTTAGCTCGCGCTCCCCTATAGAAATTCTAGGCATTTGCCCCAGGTCTATAGGAGGTACCATGACATGCAGTGGGCTAATAGTTCAAAAATTTTCCATTGAGCAGAAATTAACTAACCCGCATTCTAATTCATTCGGACAAGTAGCCTTTGAAGTTTCTGTAAGTCTGTAGGCGACTGTCGCAGCTATCGTACATGGGACAGTATTTCAGTACAGTTCTACGTAAGCATATAGTAGCTCATCACCGAGGTATTTTGCACCGTACGAGACAGGAATTAAGCATATGTGTACTCACAAATTCAGCCATCTGTTCTCATAGTTTTAACGAAAACCATCCCATAAGAGGCGATAATTTTTCTGGAATAGGAAGTAAAAATGATGTACAAGATCTTATGTGATCAGAATCGGTTTTCATTCACACGGGCAATCCAGACCTTGACAACTGTCGGTCTGCTCTACCCTTAGAAATTTCCGATAGGCTAAGGCTGTTGACGATAATTATGAGTCCAACCTTATCGAAAAAGAAAATAGAAAAGTTCTCTCACAGTTTCACAATGGACAACATGCGCAACTTATTAGGAAAGTAAAGTGTGCATTATTATTATCGCATTTTTTATATTTCAAATGTTCATTGCAATAACAAACATGTACGAAGATTATTACCATGGGTCAATTTTCAACGTTGCTTATAGTAACCATACGTTTTTCTTACTGCTTATTTTTCATCAACATTAATTATTATTATACGAGCGTGCATCGTCTTCCTGAATACCCACCATGGCATAAGGTAAACTAGAGCACTCTAAGAGCGCATACCTCCGCCAAGTGAAGCAACGGTAGCAAAAAATTAAAATTGGCTCTGAAACCATAATTTTCTTTGTATAAACTCCAAAATCTGATCATTTGTGCTTTTTCATATTATTAACAGCTTGTCCAATTTTCTTGAAGATCCGTTCATAACTTTTTGAGTTATACTGTTAACAAACGTTATGACAAACATGAGTCAAACATACAAACGAACAAACCGATCTGCACCAAAATTTTATCATTTATGTCTTTTAACATTACTAACAACTCCTATAAAGTTCATAAAGATCCATTCATTATTTTTGAGTTACTGTGCTAACAAGCATAAAATTAAAAACAGTGACAAACGAACGAACAAGCAAATCATTACCAAACTTTGGTCATATACTCTTTGTTATATACCTAACAATTCATGTTAATTTCATTAAAATCCATCCATAACTTTTTGAGTTAGAGCGTCGAGAAAAATGAGGCAGACAAACAAACAAAGAAACGGATGGACATATCTTCACCAAAAGCTAATCATCTGTTCTTCCTAACATACCTAACAATCCCTGCAAATTTCATCCAAATCGGTTCATAACTTTTTGAGTTATCTTGGTGACAGACAAACGGACAAATAGACAAACAACCAAACAGACAGACAGACAAACACGACGAAAACATAACCTCCTTGGCGGAGGTAATTAGTTTTACGACTTCATCAGATCTCTAAACGCAAAAAAAAATTCTATACCAGTAAGTTCATACTTACTTTTTTAATGATAAATGTATCTCAGTTAACAAGCAAAGATAAATCCATCATTATACAGATTTCTCTTGGGGAGAACTTCACCTACGCATCGTTGGAAGACACGTACCCGTATCAGCGTAAGTACGAATAGAAGACATACAGGGTGAATAGGATTAACTGGGATTGTTTGTTAAATTATAATTTTCTTTTTTATATGAGATCTGTGACTTTTTCCCTTTTAAATTAAGAAGTTAGCATTTTAGGTTTATAAATCATCAGTTAGAAATTTAATTGCTGAATTGGACCGCTCTAGTAACTGTGCATCAGAGATTATTAAGCTGAATTTTCATAATCTGAATTTTTACTCTACATGAGTGGAGGAACTTCAGACGGATGCGAGGCAATTACTCTAAAGTTTCATAGATGACCCACCACCCACCTCATCATCGATAACAATTTTTGGCCAATGAAGAAACGAACAACTCCTCCACGGTCCTTCAGGTAGTTAAGCGTAGGACTTGCTTTCCCGATCGACGATGTGACAGCTTTGCATAGGTGTGGTCATTTTTCTCACATTTCGGCTTTTTGCCAATGTGCGAAAAGCGGCCGGACTGACTTTTTAAACCGGCAATAAAGCGAGGAGTGCGTTTTGAATCACTTCTTGGACCATAAGTATTTCGTTTGACTCCACCAATTCTTAAGCTCGTAACAATGCGAAAAACGGTGCTTCATGCATCTCCTGTAACATTTATAATCTCTAATGCACAGTTATTGTTTACACCCGGAAGATAAGTCCAGTCATCACCAGGAACTGTTCCTGTTTGCATGCATTTGCTTAGGCGTGTACGTGTAGCATCCACATGTTTAAACAAAGAATGAATGGTAAATTGCTTCCTCTCAAATTTGACTACGGAAATTGAAAATCAAGCTATTTCCATGGGGTTAAAAGTGCCGTAAAGAGTTGCATGGTAACTGTTGTCTCATTGAGAACTGCTCTTGAACTTTTATATTATAGTCGTAGGTACATAAAGATGAATACGGGCAGAGCATTTGGTCTTCATAGTGAAGACAAAGTGACTGAGTACGAGTGTCCATATCATTCTGATTGTTTTCGCTGTTTAGACATATGAGGGAAAGCAGACTATTCAATACTAGGTGATCAACTTAAAATGCCAAGTAGCTATCGCCACTGGTAAATGAAACTTCAAAAATATTTTCTAACAGCTGTAGGGATTTCAAACTAGAGGTAAACTATTTGTGGTGATACAAGGAATGTGTTTATCTTCAAAAAATACAGGCTCGTAAATGTAGACCAAGGTAAAGCGACAGTCATAAGCAGATAGTAATAATAACGGGAGAACCAGACAAGCATACGAAGAAAAAGAACGCAAGTCCAATGACGTTTTTTCGGACCAAGCAGCTGCAGCACACGCAATGTTATGTTATGCGGGTAAAATTATTTTATTATCAATATTGAAGTGCTCTATTTATGCTTATCTTATAGAATGTAGTACTATAGAACTACCTGTTTGCATCTTATAGGTAACATATATATGCTAAAATAATATGCAGGAAAAGGAGCAGCTGGCGCTGCGGCTGCTGGGTCCGAAAAAACGTCGTGTCACGCGCCTTCTTTTTCTTCCTACGTCTGCTTGTTCTCCAGTTATTACTGCTCCCTGGTCATGACATTTTCGGGAACTAAACTGATCTAAAATTGATAAACAATAATTTTACCAGTTACCGATGAGCTAGGAGATGAATATGCGCTTCTTATTAATAACCGTATTCCTTGAGTCACCACGAACAGTTAGGTTTCTGTTTGAGGTCGCTATCTAACAAAGAATAGACTATCGTAGATCTATTTGGCAGGAGTGACCTTTCAAGCTTATATATTTTAGCCTAAGGTGAGTTTAATGAGACGTACGAGTTACAAAGGCTGAGTGGTGAAATAGTAACAATCGTGTCTTGCAGAAAGCGATTTTTTGCTGTTCATGGGATTATTTCCAGTGCACACGACCATTTTTTATCGGGGATAATTAACACCAGAGATGAGCACTTGCGTCTGTTTACTTCGTTGTCATAAGAGCAAAAAAATGCTGTTGATCTGCCTGGGGCATGGCTGCAATGGGCGCATCTGGCAGTAAGCGTCTACCTCTAAGTAATACTGGAGATGGAATATAAAATTAATTGAAAACGAACGCATGCAGTCAGTGACAATGGCCTCGAGGTGGGCGATACGACGCCTGCCGGCATTTGAAGAATGCCTCATAAAAGCCATAACTAGAGGCAAGAATTCTGCCTTGTGGCGCAGGGAGGCAGGATTTCGATGACGGAATTGAGTTTCCAGAAAAGGATTGAAACGAGAGCGAAAAGAAATTGTAGAAAAAGACAGAGAGAGAGAGGAGAGACGAGGGTAAAGGGAAAACACAGAAGGAGGGTTGAAACGAGAGCAAAGAGAACACACAGAAATATAGGATTGAAGCGAGAGTTAATAGATGACATAACTACAGAGTATTTATAAGGGTTTGATACACAAAAGTACTCACCCCTGTACAAAGGGCAGCCTCCAAAATAGCCACGTGTGTTTTGCTGTGATGCTGTCCGACGATGTAATTGTAGATGCACAAAACAATTAAGCTGCCGAATATAATCGACAAATACAATATCCAATGTCGAGGCATGATTAAATATTCTTAGTAGCTTTAAGTTAAGTCAAAAAGTTACGTAAGACTGATGTCATGTCGCACTGGACAATAAAGCAATGGGCTCCACACTTCAGAGTTTGGACTCGAAGCTTTCTGCTCATTGGTTGACAAATAGGGAGAGATTAATACGAGTATATTGTTTTCAGCAATATCTTTCAGAAGATAATTAGCAAGCAAAATACTTCACAGCAGATTTTGCACTGTTACTGTTGACTCCTAACACAGAAAGCTGCACAATAAATTTGATAAGGATTTCAGAGTGTCAGTTATTATATTCTCGTAGACCATACGGCAGAATATGTGGGAAATGTGCCTGATACGCCAAGCCAAGTTGATCCTGAAAATTCGTGAAATCGCCCTCTATTTTCGTTTGTATGACACAAATTTTTGTAAAACGTTAAAGCTCGAGAACCTGACGAACTTTAGGTATCCAAAAACAAACTTGTGTATAGAATAATGGACTGCATGTACAATAGCACTTAGAACTTCTAACTTTCACTCGGGGAGAAATGTCAATGATCCTGTCCATGGAAGAACTGCATTTTGATATTCTTGCAAACGACATACTATGCATTGAAATGTAATTAGCCCTTATACCTCAGTAAGCTCACTGAAGGAAACGTTGCTGTAGCTTCCATACCAGTTACGCAATGAAATGAAAAAACACTTATTTCTCCCCTAAGGAAGCTATGTAAACAATAATACTATTAGTACAATACTCGTTCACTAAAATATGATAACAGTAATGTGTAAAACATGATAGCAAGAATGAGCCCTACAATTTAGGGTACAAATTTTCAGCACTATCGTACTTCACAACCTACATGTAGCACACATTGGTTCTGAAACTATGATTTCTTTTCATCAGCAGCACAATCTGGTGCTGGAACGATCAACTTTTTCTTGCATTACGGTTGTATCCCTTGGGAGTTGGTGCTGCCTTCCACACGTTCATGTGCTTTAATTTTAAAATATAAAGGTTAATTCCTACTCCACTACCGAATTTGGTTCTTATCGTAATTTACCCTCCATTTCCTTGTTCTTTCATTTAAAATGTACATATGCACATAAAATATTATATTGCATAGATTTTCGCCGAACTTGTTATCCAGAACCCTGGAAGACGAGGAGCGCACCCGAGATCCTGATACCTATGTTATACTGTATATTCTATGTTCGTCTTAAAATTAGGTTAGATACCTATGCTAGCTAAACCGAACCTATTCTAACCTATTGTTAACTAACACAACCGATTCTAATCTAACCTAATACTCTGAGGCAGTCTACATTCTATGCCAGGGCCGAAAATTCTTCATCCAGAGACGGAAACGAGCGTGACGCACTTGCCACCAATGTTGCACATGCAGGGGGAACGAGGCACCACTCATAAATCGTTTTGTCCTCATGCTAACCATTTTATGCAAATGATGGTGTCATGGGAAGTTTACATTATTGTATTTGATGGACAGTTAGACAATAAAACTATTTGAGCGTCAGTTAGTGCGCATTAACTTCGTTTTTTGCCTATATTTCCTCAACATAAAAGTTTAAAAAATGTTCAAAGTAATTTTTAGCGTTAGCTCGTGAGTTCAATCGGTGACAAGGCAAATCAGATAGTTTATTTTACTCTCGTCTGTCATAGTTATCTATGAACTGACTAAAACAATGCTTCAGTAAGTAAAAATGCGTTTGAAAATTTCCTACAGCTGATCTTGCAAGGACAGTACCTAAGTAAACACTACGTTTATGAACACGCCTTCCTCTACGAGTTTCATAGAGGTTCTAGTGCAAGTGCAACACATTCGGGGTGCTTATGGAAATGATGTAGTGAAGGAGAGAAGTTGCAGGTAGTGGTTTTTCCGTTTTGAGAAAGAAATTTCAGCTTGAAGGACGGAGAAAGGGAGGGAAAGGGAATCATCTTTCATCATGATAATGCTCGCCCACGCACAGCGCTACTGACCAGAACTCCCATAGTAGCGGGGATGGAATATGTCAATAGTTGAAAAATCGTTCACTTTGTGTCACTTTGTGACAACTTTTTTTAAACTTTGCGTGGTGTTAGGTATGGATGTGGCATTTTCAAAAAAACACCGCGCACAAGTTGGGAGAGACCCCTGGTGGCCGTTATGGACAAATAAAAGGCTATATCTTGGCTCATATTAAGAGCAGAACCTATTGTGATGCCACTTTTCTAGGGTTTTTCAGGTCGAGAAATACGTTTCTGAAGTCATTTTTAGGTTTTAATAATATTTTAGGATTATTTTGCCACATGATAGGATTGTTTTCCTACAATGAATGTAATACTTCACCACATGTTCTCTCAAAATAGTCATGCTGGTTGATTAATTTGTAAGGGCTTGGTGGAATATCAATACCATTACAACAATAACAACAGCAAGCAGTAACAGTAATGTTTTGCGGTCCCTCCATTCAAGTCCAACGACTGAAGACCCACAAGAGTACCCAGCTTTGATTCATCGTGAGTGACGAGGATCCTTTCGAAATTTCATGTTAATACAAGACAAGACACTGACTGGACATGGTGTTATTTGTGTTAAGAAAAGCTGGAAAGGACCTGCGATATCATTATAAGAAAAATATCATCTTGCTGCATTTCAAACCCTCGAAGATGAACTAAAAGCTTTTGTAGACGATGATATCCCTATACCTCTTGGGGTTAATTTCCAGTGCTGCTTGAAGAATCTCAAGTACTTCCCGTTCAAAAAACCTTCAAGAAGAAAAGATTCAGATGGCGAGGACTTCAGTCCCAAAAAAACTTGTTCTAGTTTTAGTGAGTCCCTAGACCAGCAGATCGGAAATCATTCAGTGCGTCAGTTGTGAAACGTTTCAAAAAGACCGTGGTGAGCCACTCCACAGATCACATAGTCAACTGCTTAAGTGATGAAAATATGTTAGCGGGCATGTATGTATCTACCACCCAGTTCTTGGACTCAACTGCCCATCTGCACAGATTCTGGCTGCTGTCTTGACTACGTGCTCTGTGGAGTGGCTCATCACATTTCACTATGACATATTGAATGTTTTTCCGATCTAGGGACTCACTAAAACTAGAACAAGTTTTTTTGGGACTGAAGTCCTCGCCATCTGAATCTTTTCTTCCTGAAGGTTTTGTGAACGGAAAATCCTTGACACCCGTTGTGTTATTTAGCTTCATTTTTCAGCATTGTGGAGGCGATCCCCGGAAAATAATCTAAGGATTTTAAGCACTGGAAATTGACCCCAAGAGGTATAGGGATAGCATTGTCTACAGAAGCTTTCAGTTCATATTCGAGGGTTTGAAATGCAGCGTAACATTGTTTCTAATAAAGGTGTGGCAGGTCCTTTCCAGCTTCTCTTGACACAATATGTCCAGTCAGTGTTTTGTCTTGTATTACATGGAATCCGAAAGGATCTTCGTCTTGGTGACTCAAAGCAGGCTATTCTTGTGGGTCTTCAATCGTCGTACTTGAATGGATGGACCTAAGAAAATATTACTATTATTAGCTACTTGCCGTTGTTGTTATTGTTGTGAGGGTATTGATATTCCACTAAGCCCTCACAAATTAATCAACCAACATGACTATTTTCAGAGAACATTTGGAGAAGCGTTACATTCATTGTAGGAAAATAATAATGTATGAAGTTAAGTCAACTTAGATCACACCCTCAAATGCGGGTATAGCCCCAGATGAGTAAGTGTAGTTGAAGTCGACCTCGGTCGGATCACCAAGAACTATACACATGGCACCAATTTGACGGAAGGAACAAATGACAGGAGACCCCCATCCCCCTCATCTCTGAGGAAGGCAGTTCCGCCACGGCACCATGCATGCACACACAACTGCCGAGTCAGCACACCAAGATCTGCAAAGAGCTCGCGTGCCTGGCTGGGCATCGAACCCAGCTGCGAGCGATACAAGGTGTTAGAGCTGAGAATGGAAGCATGCTGCTACATCTCGATTTCTCGACCTGAAAACCCCTAGAAAAGTGGTATCACAATAGGTTCTGCCCTTAACAAAAGTCAAGATACAGCCTTTTCATTTTCCATTGGCGGCTATCTTAGATTTTGTCCATAATTGCCACAAGGGGTCTTCCCCGACTTGTTTGCTGTGGTTTTTGAAAATTTCATATCCATACCTCACACCATGCAAAGTTCAATAAAGTTGTCACAAAGTGCACGATTTTTTGGAATTCCACCCAGCTATGGAGAATTTGGTTGGGAAATTTTGCTCCATCCAGCATTTTGTGACGTAGCTCCCTCATATTATCACTTCTTTCAAGCATTAAAATACCATTTAGATAACCTTAGATTGACATCACTAGAAGAAATTGAAAATAGGTTAGATTCATTTTCCACACCAAAACATAAAGAATTTTACAAGCGACCTGATCTGTTGGCCACAAAGTTGCTTCTCTGTGACCCGCCACCTCCATATTTATTTTATTTTCAACCATGATTGAAGCAAGTAAAATTTAAAACCGAAAATCAAATGGGATATGAAACAATGGATGTCTGTATTAGGCTTGCCAAACAGCGCTGTTAGACTTCTTCTTATTATTAGCATGTTATAAACTCCACCACTTTTATATTGTGAAGAGCTTTTCATTTTCATGTTTGGAAGCAGGCTCTGCACAGAATGTGAAACAACCTTAGATCACACAATGTTTTTATTTGATCGTATAAAGATTTAATTAAGCCCTTAAAAATAAATTATATACATACACACACTCTCACACCTACACAATTATATAAATTTAACCCTCCATGTAACCGTTTACGTCCTGAAGTCCCCCAAACTGTCAGAGAGGTTGGACTACCGTGGTCTAGGAACAATTCACACGGCTAGCGACACGGGAGAGAGGAAGTACTGCCTCGCGGGCGGCAAATTGCGATGCGACTGCAGGGCTCTATCTCACCTGCAGGCGAGGGCATAGTGGTGGTGCTGAGGACTTCCAAGGCCTCCTAGAGTATTCTAGGAGGCCTTGGTACTTCTGCCGCGGGTGAGGTGATACCCCAGCCGTATGGGCGCCGCCCAGCAGCTGAGTCGTAGTTTTAGCTTCTGTGGCTGCCCTTATTGTTGGCAGGGTAGTTACGCAGCTCTGCGGCTTACGTAAGGTCGATTGAGAGCAGGTTTTGATCTGCTCCCTTTGCTTTTGGACAGTTTGTTACTGAGTGCATTTTGATTGTAGATTGTCGGCCAGTTTTCGGACTACACCCTTCTAAACTACGTACATGCAGGTACAGTACTGTGTATTGCAGCCTGGCATCCGCGATGTGGCCGCCAAAAATATAGAGTTTAATAAAATACTGTGGAACAAAATTCCTACTGTTGAATGTAATAATTTCTTGCTTAGTGCATGTTTTAAAAACCTGGGCTGTAACTCAAGAATATGTTTTTTAAACATATGATTTTCAGGGAATAGTTTCATGATTCAGATGTATGCAACTGAATTCGAAAGTTAGACCATCGAATTTGAAAGCCCCTTAGCTATATGTATCATTAACCTATCTTTATAGATCAGTTGTCCTGATTTAGTTTTATTTTATTTGTTTATTTTTTATTTTTTGCATTCTTGAACTTTCCGAATCTCATGATACATATCGTGTACCAATTAAGTTAAATATTACTATCAGAGCATATATGCGATAAACAGTATCCAAGTACCATGCAAAATGTGTGCTTAACTACGTATCGTCCAGTGCGACTCACTATTTTCATTTACAATGGAACAGAATATTGACGGTGGCAGGAGTAAAAATGATGGGAAAACTAGACAAGCACGTGATAGAAAATAAATTGTGTCACATTACGTTGTTGTGGGTCAGTCAAGGAGCCGAGAGTACCCTTTCATCGTTTATGTGCTATTATAGAGTGCCCGCGCTATCAAAAATGACAGCAAAGAATTGGAGACGACCCGTCTTCATTTAATATGCCTTTGTCACTAATATGCTTCTAAAACTTACGCTACAACAGCCGACTCAAATTGTAAAAAAGAGATAAGCGCTCTCTTTCAATTCATGTAAGAAGCATCATCGTGTCCCACCATAGGTCACGCGCTGAAAAAATCTTACATTAGCTAGCCAAGGAGCTTCTATAATGGGAGGAGCAAGTCCAAGCACTCTCTGGGCGAGTAAACACATGGGCACGGCTTTTATATTCATATTTTATTATTCAAAACACGACCTGTTGAACTATGAACTGAAATCCTAGAGGTTTTCAGCGGCCTAGCCTTCGCTTGTGCTACCTGTGACACTCCGATCTGCTACATCAGATCGGAGTGTCACAGGTAGCACAAGCGAAGGCTAAGCAGCTGAAAACCTCTAGGATTTCAGTTCATAGTTCAACAGGTCGTGTTTTGAATAATAAAATATGAATAGAAAAGCGGTAATTTATAAGTGAAGTGGCCACAAGACGTCAGTTGTCTAAACTGACGCCAAGTCGGGCTGAGATGAGAACTGCAAAGAAATGCCGCTATGTCCCAGCGCTGTCCTCTCATTGCTGGAGGGGAACTGCGGCGAATTGACTTTTTTGAAGTATGGTTTCTCTATATTGATGAAGCTACTATCGGAAGCAGGAATTGCGCAGTGGTGATTTGAATTGAAGGTTGTTCTAGTTTTACGTAAATTTCAATTTTCTCTATATTTGAGCATTTTTGGCAAGGGGCGGAAGTCTTCGAGGTTTCATCTCCCACCCGTTGCGCCCTAGCGCCGTGCCCGCGAACGGGCACGCTAAATTCAAAGGTGCTACGGAAATAAAATTGAAATACATTACATATAAATTGACTTTGCTTATACAACCTGGAGGTTGAATATTCGTTAGAGAAGCAAAGAATTTGTTGATGGTGAGCCGTTCGGGCAAGAGTGGACGGTCGAACAGCGTGTGGTCTATCACCAACTAAATAACACCTGTTTCTTGCGAATGAAAAGACAATCGTGATGACGACCCAACGGGTCACGGGCCGTTCAGTTTATAATTAAGCGCTCAGGCGCTTGAACATAATTAAAAAGACCTTGACCAGTGGCATGGAAATTACTGACACCAGCCGTATCATGGATACGCCAGCTTCCCAAAGTCATAAAACCTCTATTTTCTTCAATCTCTTACTGATGAAGAGCGTGACACAAAAGGTAGGTCACACTTCATTTACATAAGATGGTTGTGTCAAATTTGAGTGTATGCGCTACGCCCCTAAATTTTAAAGTTTGTGACGTCACAATTGCGTCACGCCACTGTTGCAGCGAGGAATCTTTGATATTTCCACAGTGGCGTGACGTAATTTTGACGTCACAAACCTGGGAATTTAGGAGGGCAGAGCATACACCCAAATTTGACACAACTATCTTCTGTAAATGAACAGTGGGTAGGTACGTATGTAGGTAGGTACGGAGGTACTAGCGTATTAATATATAGATTAATAAGTATTATTTACTAGTGGTACAAACACAGTTAATTTACTATAGATATAGTGAACTATATAGTAAGTGAACTGCGTTTATAAAGACGTGGCACTGTATTATCACTTCCTGGCAGCATCATATTTAAACGTTCCCGTAAAATACCTGCAAGTGCCCCTATCTTCCTGGTCCACAATGACGTCATTTGATGCACAGGTTCCGATATGTGTGTGGCTCTTCGCTTATTTTTGCTCTCTTAAAGACATGTGAAAACATGCCCTGAGCTTCAGCCGTTACGCCAACAGCATAAATAAAACTTTAATATAGTTAGGACCTTTATACACGTTAGTTTTTTTTTATCCAGTCGTTCGAATGTGCCGTAGAAACAGCAGAAAAGGGCATTGTTTTCTGATTTTCATGCCGCTCCAAGTATGAACAGATATCCGTATCATGCCGCTCCAAATATGAACAGATATGCGTATCATGCCGCTCCAAGTATGAACAGATATCCGTATCATGCCGCTCCAAGTATGAACAAATATCCGTATCATGCCGCCCCAAGTATGAACAGATATCCGTATCATGCCGCTCCAAGTATGAACAGATATCCGTATCATGCCGCTCCAAGTATGAACAGATATCCGTATCATGTCGCTCCAAGTATGAACAGATATCCGTATCATGCCGCTCCAAGTATGAACAGATATCCGTATCATGCCGCTCCAAGTATGAACAGATATCCGTATCATGCCACTCCAAGTATGAACAGATATCCGTATCATGCCGCTCAAAGTATGAACAGATATCCGTATCATGCCGCTCCAAGCATGAACAGATATCCGTATCATGCCGCTCCAAGCATGAACAGATATCCGTATCATGCCGCTC
>LQNS02278075.1:4627783-4639756 GCA_001587735.2 Parhyale hawaiensis
GCACTGGAACCATCACTGTCTCTGGTGAGTTTGGTACTGCTAATATCTAACTGGGACCATCGCTATCTGGTTAGCTGGGTATTGCTAGTATCTTTTTGCACTGAAACCATCACTATCTCTGGTGAGTTTGGTACTGCTAATATCTCTTTGCACTGGGACCATCGCTATCTGGTTAGCTGGATATTGCTGATGTCTTTTCGCACTGGAACCATCACTGTCTCTGGTAAGTTTGGTACTGCTAATATCTAACTGGGACCATCGCTATC
Organism: Parhyale hawaiensis; assembly: GCA_001587735.2. Classification (NCBI taxonomy): domain Eukaryota; kingdom Metazoa; phylum Arthropoda; class Malacostraca; order Amphipoda; family Hyalidae; genus Parhyale; species Parhyale hawaiensis. Next base: position 4,628,050 of record LQNS02278075.1, read on the forward strand.
TGGTTAGCTGGATATTGCTGATGTCTTTTTGCACTGGAACCATCACTGTCTCTGGTGAGTTTGGTACTGCTAATATCTAACTGGGACCATCGCTATCTGGTTATCTGGGTATTGCTAGTATCTTTTTGCACTGAAACCATCACTATCTCTGGTGAGTTTGGTACTGCTAATATCTCTTTGCACTGGGACCATCGCTATCTGGTTAGCTGGATATTGCTGATGTCTTTTTGCACTGGAACCATCACTGTCTCTGGTGAGTTTGGTACTGCTAATATCGCTTTGCACTGGGACCATCGCCATCTGGTTAGCTGGGTATTGCTAATATCTTTTTGCACTAAAACCATCACTGTCTCTGGTGAGTTTGGTACTGCTAATATTTCTTTGCACTGGGACCATCGCTATCTGGTTAGCTGGGTATTGCAAGTATCTTTTTGCCCTGGGACCATCACTGTCTCTGATGAGTTGGGTTATTGCTAGAATCTATTAGTGCTAAAGGTGAGGACTCGCACCATGGTTAAGCATAGACTATAGGCCTAATCTATACTATAAGTCTGCTTTAGAGTGTCGTCCATCCAGTTATTTTACTGTACACAGTACACTTTCACGTTTGAGTGGTGAAAAGAGAATTTCCAAATTGATATCTCGAGAACAACGGGATCCGGCTTTAAACTGCTATATTTCTGAGATGATGAGCGTTGCCCATCTCTCTGTGTCACTGTTGGAGATAGCACCGATTACACTGCATTATTTGTGTCTTACTTCGTTGGAGTCAATTGGAAGTGGAGTGTACTACAATAGAGTTGAATAGAGCTAAGAGCTAGTTAGGGTATGTGGAGTTGAAGCATTTGAATGGACTTGTACAGAGTTCTATGGCTTAGATTAGATAGCAGGCAGTAGACGGACCAACAGACCCATTCCCTGAGAGCAGCCATGACATATGCTCCAGCTCTCTATGTGCTATTGCGATTAAGTCAGAATTATAGAAATCTCTGAGAAAGAAAAGAAGTCTATGAGAATGAACTCAGCCAAAGAGTTGATCGTGTAAGCACAATTAATTAGGCTAATGCAAAGCTTGATAGTGCTTGATATATTTGTATAGAGTCGTAGAGTAAAGTGCGGCTAATGGATTCATATGGATTTAATTTTATATATCCCTTGCCTTGCCTATGAGCAACTTTTCAAATTGTGTTATTCTTAACAGAATAGAAGGTCAGTATATAGTTCTACAAGAACTCTTAAATGGAGGCATGTGAAGTTATCTGTATAAAGTTTTAGAGAATTGTCGAGTTCATTGGAGTTATAAATGCTCTCTTAGATTTTGTGGAGGTCTGTGAAGTTATATGGAAGTGAAGTGAGTCACCTCAGGGGCATAGGATTGGCCTTAGGGTTAGGTTCGCCCATTCTATGTTATGGGGAGCAACGCTCCCAGGGCGATTGTATAGGTTGCCTTAGCCATTAGCTAGGCCTTCGGGACGTCTGTCTTTCGTGCCCACTTAGCTTCTTTCCTCCTTCATCCTCTGACTGTTGATTATTTGTTCTGTTCTTCCTCTTCTTTCCCTACTTGCTGTTCCCATGCTCATTGACTGGTGCATGGGTTCCACATATCTCTTGACATTTTTTATGTCCCTTCTTTCTCTCTTTGGATCACTGTGTATTATGTGTTTAGGGAGGCATAAACTAGAAATAAAATGATAATTATGATATATATTACGTGGAGGTGATGGGAAGTTCTCCTATTCATGTCAGCCTGTGTCTTATTCTTTCAAGGCTGCTTTGCATCATGTATTGCTACGGGGAAATAGGTAGGCTACTATGGTTTTCACTGGCCGTGTTGCACTGTTTTTCGATAATAATTCTTAAACGAATTGTCGGTTCACTGTGGCATTTAAACACAAAGCCTATTACACTCCTACCTAATTTATGGCCCACACAGCATATTGCTATATTGGTTTACAGAAGAGTTTACTCGTGTATATTAAGCTGAACCCAGGAAGTCGCATCTACATATTCGAACCAAGCCCAACTTGGGGCGTGTTGCAATCAGGCCTTCGGTGTCTCCTGTGCTACACCGGCCTCCAATGCGACACAGGTTGGGTAACACTGGGTGACACCGACGACAACCTTCCTAAATTTTAGGGTTATGAGCTGGGTAACACTGCCTTTGTTTACGAACATTAACTATGATTTAAGTTAAGTAATTTGTGCAATCGTGTTGCGCAAATTATTCCTATGTTTGGGAGGGCTTTAAAATACAGTTAAAATAAGGCTCTGCCAGAAATGTATATGCTTAAGCTTGCCGAAAATTCCGCAACTCTCTGTTGAGGCGCTGAGATCGCAAGTCGCATTCACTGCTACACGGGGTGACTCCGGGTAACACGGTGAAGGTAACACCGACGTCTGATTGCAACACGCCTCAGGCAGAAAACGAGTTATTCAAAGAAAACTGTTTTCCCGTTTTCTTTGAACAATTGGAGTAGTTCGAATATGTTGAAGCGACTTCCTGACTTCTGCTTAATATAGGCTTAATATACACGAGTAAACTCTTCTATAAACACATATAGCAATATGTTATGTGGGCCATAAATTAGGTAGGGGTGTAATAGACTTCGTGTTGAAATATCATAGTAATCCGACAATTCGTTTAAGAATTATTAGCAAAAAACAGTGTAACACGGCCAGTGAAAACCATAGTAGGTACTGCGTTGGTGACGAAGTAGCGCCGGCTGGTACGAGTAGGGTTAAGGCGTTGAAAAAGTTAAATGACGCGAAATGTGGTTAAATGTAAATAATTCGCTTTAAATTAAGTTGCAGTTACCCGAATTAGAATTGAGTGGAATGGATTTACAATTGGTAACAACTTCTATCTTGTCATTAGGCATAAACAACCCTTCAAATTCTGTTATTCGTGCAAGAAGAGGCAGATTCGTTCATAAAGAACATGATTAAATGGAGCTGAATTAGGGTTCTCATCGGGGAATTCCAGTTAATTTTGGGCGCATTTTCAATCCAGATATTTAATGTGATGCTGAGGAATTTCTTTTAAACACCGCAGTAATTTGTTCTGATACTTCAGTTGCTGGCAGTGTAGCTGTTCAAGCACAATTAACTGGTCATGTTTAGAGGAATAAAAGTTGCTGTACTTTGTTTCTCTTTAGTGAAACAGTAGTTATAATACCTTTAGTTTTTTGTGTGTAACTTGGCAACTAGATTCATGAGTGCGTAGATCTGTGTATGTTTGCCCAAGATTTACGATGTCTGCACTAGCTATATCTAAGTGCCGTATTGTCTCTGGTAAGTTAATTACGCAAGAGCTACCGAGACTTTTTTTACCTTAACATTATTATTCCAGTTGGTAAAAAACACCATATGCTTCCTAATAGAATGACTATCGATGTAGCGAGTGGTACAGAAGAGAACACGGTGATGGATGGTACTTAATTACACACATTGCAAAATTTGCAGTAGCTCGCTTACTGGAAAACTCATTAGTCGACAATCGCTATATAATGACTGATACTTGAATGATCTTCAAATGAAGTACAGGTGGTGTTATGGACGCCACTCAGTGCGCATAGAAGTTTTGAAGGCTGAAGTTTGTGACCGCTGCGAGTTACCGTACCTCCACAGTGCACACAACCGGTGCAAGTTAAAGTGTTAAACACTTGCATAAAAGAGTCAAGCTAGTCGGAGAAAAATATTTGTTTCAATTTCATGTACTGTAGAATATTTTACTACCTTTAGATTTAAGTATTTTTGTGTATGGTAGAATATGTGTTTGTTCAAATATGTGTGCGTCAGATACCGGTACTTTCACTTTGAAGTGGCGATTGTAGAATGAAGAATTTTACTAAGCTAAATTTTTACTGAGAATCAAAGCAAGAAAATATGCCTCTTCTAGCACGCGGCACTTCCAACTTCAGCATTGTCGCCGAGTATCGTTAATCTGCCTGTTTTGTACTAACAATTCATTCGCACAATTAAACCGCTGCAGGTTAGATCAATAATTATAGTTGAATTTTGACTACGAACGTGCTCCATTTTTAGGGAGCTGTAACACGAACACTGAAGAACCGACCAGTGCATGCCAGCCATAGATACTGCTACCGCGGGTCGCTATGTGTGTTCCAAGTTGATAATACAAATACAGTATCTTACGTGAAACTCAGTTAAACTGTTACTACGTCGATAATATATTAGTACCAGGGCAGAGGGAGCTTGATACTCATGCCTGCACATGAGTCGGTCCTCAGTAAGCCACTATTTCCTTACTAAAGTGTAAATGATAATTTCCTAAAATTTGCCGAAATTCCCAGGATTGTTCTTTCGAAAGCCCAGAATCTCCATTTATTACCGGGAATCAAAACCTTATGCTAAATGCTGTTAAATGGAGTTGTATCGAGTTCAGTGATATTGCATGGAGTTCAATAGTTGTAAAAGCGTTAAATTGAGTAAAAATTAAGTTAAGAGAAGTGAAATTAAGTTTAAACAAGCTTATTTGATTTGAAATAATGAGGATTACTAATGAAAGTTAAATCAATTAAAATAAATAGAAATGATTGGAATTTGATATCAACTATTCCATGATGAATTGTAGTTAAATATTTAATGGGTTTCAAATTGTAATTCTAAACTTTCACTTTATTAATTCAAACTTTTTAGTTTAGAATTTGGATCTGCAGGCTTTGAAGTCAGCTGTTAAGTGTATTTTGATGGATCTTTCTCAGCAGCATTTCGGGCTGGTGTTGCTGATAGCTTCATTTGGATTCATTGCTTATCCGAGGAGGCCCGGGCTTGTAGTTTTGCTAGTAATAATTAGAACACTCTGAGAGCGCATACATCCGCCAAGTGAGGCAACGCTTCTGAAACCAAGATTTGCTTTTTATCAACAGCAAAATCTAATCATTTGTGCTTGTCTGCAATATTAACAGTTTCAGTAGTTTTCTGGAAGATCCGTTCTTAACTTTTTGAGTTATGCTGCTAACAAGCATTCTGACAAACATTACCTAGTCAAACACACAAACAGACCAGCCGATCATCCCCAAAATTTAATCATTTTTGTATTTTACTAATGCTAACAATTCGTGTAAATTTCATAAAGATCCATTCATAACTTTTTGAGTTATTGTGCTTACAAGCACAAAATTAAACACAGCGATAAACAAACAAACAAATTGATCACAAAAATTGGGTCATTTACTATCTTCGTAGTGTACATTACCTAACAACTCATGTAAATATAATAAAAATCCGTCCATAACTTTTTGCGTTTGCTATGGCATTAAGAAAAATGAGGCAAACAAACGGATGAATGGATCTTCACCAAAAGTTAATCATCTGTTCCTTCTAACGTATTTAACAATCCCTGTAAATTTTGTTAAAATCTGTCCCTACGTTTTGAGTTATCTTGGTGACAGACAAGCTACGAAAACATAACCGCCTTGGCGGAGGTAATAACTACGCTAGCTTATAGTGTGCTGGGTGGACCTAGGATGGGTTAGAATATTGTAAAGTAGGTTTGCTAAGTTTTGGAATCAAACCTTAATGTAATGGATAACCCTGAAATCCCACAGTTCCTGATTGTTGTAGCTAATGCTTGTCTTTCTATTGTAATTAAATGGGCTTAATATCAGCTGCTCTTCATTAATAACAAAAAATGTAGGTACCTATGTTGCAGTACCGTTCGGTCTATCCGGTGGTAACACAGGTATCTCAGTCGTAAGTGTACTAAGATCAAGTAAACGTCAGAAAAACTATCTAAATCATTTAAAGTTATGGAATAATTTTGTCGCCGTGGAAGCAACCTCTTGTTTCCTTCCTCAGACTACGCTTTTCTCCCTCAGAAGTGATTCTGAACTAATGGCGATAGCTCATAGAGGGCCGGAGCGCAAGTCCCGGCTGCTCTCTGGGAATGATCCTGTTGGTCAGTCTATTGCCAGCCATCTATTTTATTCTATCTATTCATACAGTTCCTTTAGCTTTCATATCACTGCTTAGGATGCCCATCACATACCCTAAGTGTATGATTTTTATGATCAGTCGTGTCCTTTATGTTTTGTTCAATTCAGGAACATAATGTTCAACACTGTTACTGTTGATGTATTTGTTTTAGGTTAGATTGTTGCATCAGCAGTTCCAACGATCGATGGTTTGTGTGTGGTGTGGCCTTAGGTTCCACGGCGCTCAGTTATGCCTCCTTGCTGGCCCTTACGGTGGTGTGCCGCCCACGCTTCTTACTCCACAACTGGCTGCTCGTGCCGCATGATTGCGCTCATGCCTATAGCTCTTGGAAGTAAGTTATGTAAGGTATCTTCAATTAAATCTACAGTCCCGAGTCACGATAATAGTTTCACTCTTTTTTTTTTTTGACATTACAGATGTTTCAACTTTTCCATTTGTTTTGTAACTTTTCTGACAGAAGTGTTACGTATGGCAGCATTTTCACCGGAACTTCATTTGAATCCCTTCAAGATTTCATGTGTTATTGCAATTAACGTGATTATTTGGTGTGCCACTCTTTAAGTTTTTGTAGAAATCTAGAGACAGGCTAGAGGTCTGTCTGGGGCTGAAAAAGCAAAAATAGTGAAAGATATGGCTAAAGGAACACCAGTTAAGGATATTGCTGTTTCAATAGGCCGCCATGTTGACACGGTGAAGCGCTTTTTAGACGACCCTTTACCAAGGAAAAAGCCTTCGGACTCTGGCGTCCTGCAAGCTGTTAGTACTCGGGATCTTCCTAATGTGGAAAGGCAATCGTTTAAGAAGCCAGGACAAACCTCGAAGGATATTTTCAGCGAAGTAAATCTCCCTGAAGTCTCAAATACAACAAAATGTCGGTTACTGAGAAACATGGAGAAAAGTGCTACACCTGAAAAACGACCTCGTCTGACGCCAGGCACAAGGATTCACGGCTGAAATGGGCTCGAGAGCATATGAAGACAAATAAGAAGATGGTACTTTTCATTGATGAAACCAGGGTAACTCTGGACGGATCAGACGGTTGGGGAAAAAGATGGGTTGGAGAAACGCCAACAGCGTCATACTCGTTTCCGTCGCCAGCAGGGCGGAGGATGCGTTATGATTTGGGAGGGAATTGTTGGAGATGAACTTGTTGGTCCTGCGCGAGGGCCAGATGGAATGAAAATAAATTCTGTGGCTTATTGTCAGCTCCTTGAGTCGGCCTTGCTTCCATGGCGGGATGACGTTCCACTGCAGAAACGTCGCAGGTTAATATTTCATCACGATAATGCCCGTCTTGCTCTGCAAAAGCTACACAAGTGTTCTTTTCTTCTTTAGGATTGAAAGGTGACCGTTTGGTGGTTTGGCCGGCGTGCTCTCCTGATCTGAGTCCTATTGAAAGCCTGTGGGGGATTCTGAAGCAGGCTATTTACATAAATGGAAGACAAAACACTTCAAAAGAAGACTTATGGACAGTTATCAATGCATCTGCAAGCGCTATTCCGAAATAAAAAACTTGACAGAATCTGTCGAAAAAATGATTGAACTTGTTTTTTAGAAGAAAGGTAACAATGTAATTCATTGTTTGATTATATAATTAGAGTTTTTTTGCTTGAAGAAAACATTGCTTAATCATACCTTTTTATTATTAACATTTTTTGATAATGACAATTGATAAAAATCTATAAAAGCTAATACCGTGGCCGCTTGAAAAGTGATCAAAACCTTCAAAATTTTCTTAAATGAAAACTACACATTAACATGAGCTGAAAATTTCTGACGAAGTTTTATCTATGGTCCCAAACGTACCTTGAAAATATTAGCTTTTTAACAGAGATAGTTTTAATAGTACTTTTTAAAATGAGTCTAAGCTATTATCGTGGCACGGACTGTAGTTTCCCGAACGTATTCTGATCTTCAATCTTAAGCAATCGACAGAGTTTGAGGCGTTATCCGCAAACAGATTATGCTTGAGTTTGCCGAAAACCCAAGATTGCATTTTTGCTGTTCAAAATTTATTTGGTTCACGACCGACGCCTGAAACTCGAGCCAAAATGGTGACTTGAGCGCTCGGTATTAAAGTTCCAGATGTGAAACTGTCATACACGAATGTGATTTTATTTGAATTGTCCTGTGCAATGGAAGCTGGACAGCATAGTGTCCAGTTCTTATGCCGGTTTTCTTCTTTACATTGTGGAATTGATTATACATATCTTGCGTAGGCCTAAGCTACAAAGTGGTCCCGCACCATACTGCCGTAGTTATTTTTCAGGAATGCGAAGTTCGTTTTTTTTTTGTTTAGGTGCAGCATCATAAGTATAAAATTTATACGGCGACGGTTACGGTCGAGCGCAGTTGCAGTACTGTATTTCTAATGTGTGGTTACCGTCCCAGCTTGTCTTTGCCAATAGTGGCAGGGGTATTAGTGCCCTATGTGAATCACTCGTGCACTAAGGGCCGGTCCGCACGTCAATGCGAATGTCTTGCTTTGCCGTAAAAACAGCAGAAAAGTGCACTGTTTTTTTTTTTTTTCATTTCAGATTTGAAGCGATATTCTTAACTTGTCTATTGACCGTTGCGGATGAATCCGATTTGAATTATAAAATTTTAATGATTTTTTTTTCGTGGCGTACACCCAGCTGTGATGATAACGACGCTGCAAAACATTCCAAGGATTGGATGAGTGAAAACTTTCAAAAGACTAACGTTCAGAGAGGCCTTAACTGTCGCATTTTCGTGCGCATACATATTATCCGATTAATCGGACTCACCTCGACACACGAATTGGATAATCGCTATTGGACTGTTGAAAATTTAAAGCGATTAATCCAGGTCAACGTTATCTTTCTTTTTGCAGTCGCAGTTTCTGCATAAACTGCTCAATATTTTTCTCCTTTAAAAAAATTTTCATTTTATGTTATTCACACTTTCGTGTATGTGTGCTCTACAATATGATCTGTATTACGTGATTGATTATTAAATCATGACAACAGTATAATAAACATCGTGGTGGGTTGCTCTTAACGAAATAGGCGAAAAATAGGTCAGGTTGCAGATTTTGTAATTATATTGCGTTTTCATGGAGATCAATAAGCACAAATTAGACCAGGTTGCTGTAGATGGCGAAAGTGGGATCTTTATCCCTTTAACTGGATGCACTTCTTGCTCAGCCAATGTTGAACTCTAAACAATAAAAATATTTACAGCATCTTTCAGCGCAGCCATTGAGTCTGATTTTATAACTTTCTCCATACTCCTAAGCTATATTTGCTCTCAGTTGACGACATACAAATTCATCAGATGATCAACGAAACACAACTGAAGTAATGATTTTTCATGGGGCAGGAGACACAATTCTTTTTTCTTAGCTTGCTTTCTTCCTTTGACAAGTAGCTACTTTTCGCTTCAACACAAAAATTTCGATGGACCGATAGTGTATCATACGTTAGGTAGGATACGCGGCGGGGAATTAAATTGAATTCAGTGATGCTTTGCTGCTTATTAGCATAAGCTCATTTTTTGCCGCATGTCATCTAAGGTGAGGAAATAGCGTGCTGCATAGATAAATTTGAAGAGAGAGCACTTACCTATTATGTTAACTTGAGTTAGCCAGCATTGTGTATCCTTCAGAAGCATATTAGTAACAAAAGTACACCTCGTGCCGCGTTATTAGCTTCACCAATTTATGTAACGTATCAGGTGTGTTAACATTTTTAATTTTTTTGCAATTGTTCGAGTCCTGCTCTAATGACAACATTTTTCACCAGTCTCCGTTGTGATCGGTGTCTTCCAGGAAGCAAAGAGCGTTAAGGGAGGACTCACGAAAAATTAGCTCCAAAAAGTGACGTCATCATCGACGAATCTATGGCTGAGCAGCCAAGAAGTATTTTAAGTAATTTAACCAGAAAAATCATGTTAAATTGCGAAATTCATCTCTAGCGCATAAATAAATTAAGATACCTAATATATACTAATTTAGCAATCATCTATAGAAAATTGCAGTGCATGCTTGTGGAAACCTTCACAGCACTCTTCCTTCCACTTTCATACTCCTACTGATCTTACTGTTGTCTGTTCTTCCTCTTCTTTCCCGACTTGTTGTTCCCATGCGCGTTGATCCTGTGTGGGAACACCTTCGTGTAAGGATTCCCCATTTTTCTGTCGACATACTATATGTCCCTTCCTTTTCCTCTCTTAGAAGAGCTTAGTACTTATTTAGGGAGGCTTAAATCTTCTTATAATACCTAATACCTTCACAGCACTAGCGCCGAATTTGTTCCCTTTCGGCGACCTGATTTAACTTAGTTTTCTTGATTGAAGCCTTATTTACACTTCATATTCAGTTCACAGTGCTCTTCACAGAATGTATGTATTCCTTACCAACAAATATAAGCACCATTATAGCCAATTCTGTACGCGAGAGAAACCACAGTAACTGTTAGCCTAGTACTCGAACTTTCTGTACTTGGCGACAACATTTACAGGTATTTTGCAGCTCAAGTAGCTGGCCAGTCATGAGCGGGAGATTGTATGAAATACAGTAAATTGGAAAAATACGGTGATATAGGTATTGAAGAAAACAATATACGAAGGCCTGAGGTCCCACACCTAAACACTTCTACTCGTCGATGTGATGTAAATTTGCTACTTGCAGTCACGGCTACGTTTTATTTCAGTCCTATTGAGTCCTCCCGTTGCATTCTTTGCTTCCTGGTGTCTTCCGTCTAGAGGTGTTACACGTGTTGTGATTTCCAGGTGTGCCACGAAAATAGCTGCTGAAAGATTTCATTTGAATGGGTAGATACAGCACTCGGGGGCCATATTCAGTGGCACACTGTGCCAAGATTGAGACACGTATTGAACTCACTTAATGAGTTCACCATTAGATTGAATTTCCGGCAGAAATGCCGAGTAAAATTGCGTATTACTGCCTATATAGCGCCTTCGTGTTAGCTGCTGCGGAGGACGAAGGCGCTGCGGAGCTGCTGCGAAGCACTCTAATAATAATGGGTAGACGCGAAAGTCTTGATAGCGCTGAAAAAGCTACCATAGTGAAAGATACTGCTAATGGAATTCCTCCCGAAGCATAGCACGCTCCATCGGCAGCCATGTCGAGACTGAAGCAATATACCGGGTGTTTTTTTCTGCCGACAATTTTCAACCATAGGTAGAAAAACTCAAAATAAATCGATCTTTAGGATTAATGAAATGCCCGAAACTCCTTAGTTTTCGATTTATAATGACTTGAAAAAATTTAAAGCTTCAAGTAGGACTGGACGACCCGTGACCCGTTGTGTCGTCATTACGATCGTCTTGTCTGTCTTTCGTGCCCACTTTGCTTCCTTCCCACCTGTTATTCCTGCTGATCTTTCGTTCATCTGTTCTTCCTCTTCTTTCTCGACTTGCTGCTCCCATGCGCGTTGATCCTGTGTGGGAACACCCTCGCGCATGGGTTCCACGTGTCTATCGTCACACTATGTGTCCCTTCGTTCTTTCTCTGTGACATCGCCTTTGTTGTGGAAACGGAGACTTAAACTTCTGAATATAATAATCACGATCGTCTTTGCTTTCGCACTAAAGGAGGTGTTATTTGGCTTGTCATTGACCACACGCTATTCGGCTGTCCATTTCTGCCCGTCAAGGAGCTGCCCATACGGCTCACTGTCAACAGATTCTATGCTTGTCTAACGAATATTCAACACGCAGTCTGAAAGCAAATTCAATTTATATGTTACGTATTCCAGTTGTATTT
>LQNS02278075.1:4666247-4686729 GCA_001587735.2 Parhyale hawaiensis
TAATAGAGAAGTGATCAGCGCACTACTACTTTAGTAAAGGCACAAAGAATTTTTGCGAAATGAAGAAGAAAATAGAATGCAGAAGAAAGAAACATCCGTGCGGACGGCCCCTTCCATAAACGTGGGAGCAGATAGGAGCCCCATGGGATGAGTCGCTTACCACCATTAAGCGGCCCAGCTCGCGGATCAGAATGGGAAGTATGCAGAATCTACCTAACGTTATGAACCAACCTCTCCAGCAGGGACTGCGACCAGAAGCAACACCCCCTGCGGAAAAGTCGCTCAAGTGCCTGTGGGGTCATGAGGCACCAAATATACTGACGAGGACAGGGGCCGCCAGAATATTCCCCTGGGGGATCACAAATATCTTCATTTCATTAAAAAAATCTAGCATTAATGGCTTTAGTCCAGCATAGACGAGAACCCAACTATTGACACTTGAACTGTCAGCAGTCAGTACATGATTGTAGCATTCTACGTGGGCCATGACTTTCTTCAGAGTATTTTGGGTTCTCTGAGAGTTTTGAGGATAATTTTTTTTGTGCGCGTTTCGGAAATTCGCAAGACCCCCTGGAGCCTAAAGAAGACCCGAGTGCGCCAGAAGTCAGGTTAAAGATTATGCGTCCTACTTGCAAAGGCTTGAGCTCCCATCACAATAGCGGCCCCAGGAAACTTTGTTTGGTGAGGCTGATGAGGGCTCGAGTAAAATGTGGAGGGGCGATGTTGATTTGGGAAGCATAAATGTGGGTCACGGTAGCAATATTGTGGGGCTGAGGTGGCCTTTACTAATTACTTGAAGGGATGGGGGGTGCTTGGGCGCGGCGACTATCCCCCTCGCGAATGCTCTGGCTTGTCGACGTAACGTCATGCGATCAGGGATAACTTTTGTTTTGGCCAGTAAGTCTTCCCGTTACTCTCTGTGCGTCTTGCTCCATACATTCTTCTGCGGTCGCTAATTAACATCCATCAGTTCACGGTAGTATCAGCAATCTTATTGCATCGCGACCAACAGAACGGATTAAAAGTGATGAAGCTGAGCATCAAATAAACCAACAAAAACAGCTAAACGTCAACGTGCAATTTAGAAGCAGAAGTTGGGCGAGCACACGAAGAAATCATCACCCATCCTCTTTTGTGCTTACTAGGGCATTTAACTTGATTACTCCATCTAGATCAGATGTGCTGGATGGCATTACCCGCCTGTTCACGCCAGTTATCAGTGCAGCCAGCCATCAATAACACAATACACCCACACGCAAAACTATACTTAAATCAGTTGCAAAACACAAGGAGGCATTGCTTAGGTGCTACACCTGCTTATCTTTCATGTGTCAATGAACGGATATCATAGCGAAGTACACACACGTGATGTTGGTACCAACCTGCCGTGGCAACGACGGCTATGGAACTAGTTAGTCAGCATTTGTTTGACGGCGTGGGGACAAGTGTTTAGTATAGAGCGAGTTCCCAACCTTTCATGACAAAACGCATAGAAACTCACGCACTACAAACCAGTCAGGGCACAATGTCGAAACGCTAACATTATTATATTGAATAACTACATAGCTTAAGGCTATCTCCACAACAAAAGTAAACTAACCGAGGAAGAAACAAACAAGCAGTAAATCGATAGAAACGTGGAAGCCATGCACAAAGGTATTTCCACACAGGAATGACAGGATCAACACACATGGGAAGCGTACGCCGGGAAAGAAGAGGACGACCATAATAAAGCATCATTTCCTAGGAGTATGGAGGTAGAAGGAAGCAAAGATGCCCCGAAGGGCTGGCTCAGGCTAAGGAAACCAACAGGATCCTCCTTGGGGCATTAGGTACTCTCACAACAGTGGACAGGCGACGTTAGCTAATCCGACTCTAGAACCATCCTACGACCTTGAGGAGTCAGAACCGGCGGAACAACCGACGCCAGCTGGCTGAGGATTCGAATGTATGATCAACTGCAGGGTAAAGATTTTGTGAGAGAAAACAACGCGCACATTAATTATGAAGAAAAAGAACCCTCAACCGCCTCGGAATAGGCCACAACAAAAACTTCGGCAATGCATAGAGTTCCACTGGTAGACAAAGCGTAATATCACTGGCTGGCTAAATATTATTAGAGAAATGGTGTTAGTTTCAGCACATCGTTACGTCGAGTCTGCATTGTCAAGCTCGAAAAGGAAGAGCATTTCAAAATCGCAACGCAGTCACCATCACGTTACGTGCATGCACAACTAAAGGGTGAAGTGTTTTTGCTTTTTGACCAGAGCGAGCTGTTTGCAAAACACACAAAGAATAATTAATATATATAGTGAGAAGTACAATTTGGTGCTTATATAAGCAGCTACAGCATATATATATATTACGATAGTGAGAATAAGCTACGAAAATATATGGATTTATATCATAGTTAGGCTATTTAAGCTCAGTTATATACAAGGATACTTGTTAGTTCATAGCGTTGGAATAACATATTTGATGCAGTTTACAGGAGTTACGTTCATCAATAAAATTTTGCTAATACATATTTTTTGGGGAAATTACCTTTTTGGGAATAAACATTGAGGACGAATTAGAGAAGTTAATATTAAAAACTGGTAGGTACACATTTAAGATGAAGTATAAATCATGAGTGTTATTTGGAGGAAATGCGAAAAGTTTTATGAGAAGAAAAGACTATTGTACCTATATATATACGCACAATACAATTATTTTTGAGAACTTGGGTACATCTAATCGTAAACTCGACATTAACAGGAATCAAGCAATTAATTTAATTACGCTGCTATTTTGACACTCTTCATCGAAAATTATGACAACACCGAGAAAACTTACATGTACTAAACTACAACTGAAGAAAGAGCAGGGAAAATATTTTGCATTATATCGTGGCAAAACTTAATGTCGCCACGCCCATGTGTACACTCTTAGCAGCTCAATTAAAATGCAGAAAAGTAAGAAAGTTTAAAGCAGCCGAAAGTGTACTAAACGGATTCAAATGGTCACTACAGAAGAATCATAAACAGTATAAAGAGAAACGTCCCGATGATCGTTCTTTGTGTGTGTGTGTGAAATAGGACCTCGGCTGCACTCTGACTAGAGGCTCGCGCTAGCAAAATAAATTCTAATTATATAAACAATGCAAGTCTACCTTGTTACTGCAAAGGTGTTCCAAGAGATAAAAAGGAAGGGACACAGAATATGCTGATAAAACCGTACACCCGACGCACGAGGGCGCTCCCCACATGGAAGATCAAGGTGCACGGTCACAGCCAGTCATTAAAGTCAAGGAAGAGCACAACACGGCACCACTAGCAGGAGTATGTAAAAGGAAGGAAGCAAGGCGGGCACGAAAGACAGAAGTCTCGAAAGTGGTCACCAATTAAGGGGTGTGAAACGTCTTCATGTTCGAATAAGCCCGATAAGTTAACTAATCAAATCTTCGACACAGGAAGCAAACTTACGATTTGCAATAAATAATTATTGAATAAACTCAATTTCGAAGAGATGGCGCCAGTCGACAGTACAAGACGCGAACAATAATTATGTATCTATCAAAAAATTTGGTGGTTGCTGTTATTATTTTAATTCTGTTTTTCTAGCCATACTATACACAGCATTGCAAAAACAGAAAGGTATGACAGATAACATATCGTGAGTAGTGGAAACCATGCACGAGGGAGGTCCCACACAGAACAAGAAAACTTCGTGGTATAGCTAATCATGAACTTTAGCGGGTCAGCCGATCATATCAGTGCACTGGTGCACCCATACCTGGAACTTTCACATTGTTATTATGATAGTGAGAAGTTAAAGCCTTCTTTCATCACTAAAATGGCGTTAAAAGAAACAAGGGCTATAGAGTACGTCGAAAGAAACGTGGAACTCTAGCGCAAGGATGCTCCCACACAGCATCATCGCGCAAGGGAATGGCAAGTCCGGAAGGCGGAGAAAGAACAGAACCAAGCATCATTAGGAGGTAAAAAAGCAAAATGGACACATAAAAAAAATGTCCCTAAGGTATAAATAACTCAAGGTGACACTGGAGGTTCCCCTCTGTAAAGACTTCACACTACAACCAAACACGAATTCACTTTGGCCGAGGCCAGAAAAGATTATCAGAGCACAAATAAGGAAGACCAGGCAGTCTGGTCATGAAAAAATATTAATAAATGCAAGATAGGGGAACTGAATTAAATCTAAATAGTCGAGATTAATATCACTAAAATTAGTAGGCTACTTCGCACAAATATTTTGGTTATGGCATAAAGAAAAAGTGAAAATTATTAGACACAGGGTGCTACACTACACCAAAGTATTGAAGTGTTAATAAAAGGCTCAAGCAATGTACCTGAAAGCTGCAGTTTTTACTAGCCTAACTGGATAGTTTCCTGCAACATAATTACGATTACTTTAAACTGCACTTACGCAGCAGTCGTGTCCAGAATGGCGATGTCACTCAAATCAACACAATGGATGCTGCGATCCACCGTGGAATATCTAAATAAAGCGCAGGAAGAATGATTAGCAATCAAGTGTTGTAAAAAAAATTTAGTTTGCGTAAAATAAAAAAGTCAATTCAGTCATGTTTAAAATTTACTGCTTCTGCCAAACACAAAACTTAACGTTAATGTACGTAATACAAATCCGTTAAAAAAATAAAAACGTATTAAATGGTTATTCATCTATTCAACATCCATTACAAACTTCACTCCTACGGTGTTGATGTTACCAACAACGGATCTTATTAGCTTAGCATTACGATGTTACTTTTCCGTGTACTGCTCCAGCCTTTGCATTGCTTTCAAAGGGTAATGAGGGACGGATATATGCACGGAGTTTTCTCAAGCCATTTCCAGCGATGTTATTTGGTACAATAGCGAAACCTCGCGCGATCTGCCACCGCACCAGCTGTATCTCCGCGCCAAGTAAACACGTATTTATTTGCATTTCATACAGGCCTTTTGTGTGGCAGGCCATCGACTTCTTCAAAAAATGGTAAAGTAAATAAAGCATGACACACAATAAGCAGAAAGTATCCGAGAGATCAAAAGTCATAACATTGGCATACCGACCATTCCATGAAACAGTACCTATCGAGCGAAGAAGAATCAAGCACGGATCGACGTTCCCATTGCACACTGAGAGGTCAACTCGGTTAGGGGAAGTTGCTTTTATTGACCGCAACAAGTAAACAGATGGGCCAAAAGAAGGATTGAAATTCCAATGATATTTAAACTGCGTGAGCTGTAGCAATTAGTAGCTACTTCCGTGACGAAGCGAAATTAAAATGTCACACAATTTATCAACTCGATTCAATATGGATAGTTGGTTTTATGACTATAATGTAACAAACAGTTCGATTTACCACTGTAGTGTATCGGTAACATGCGAAAAGCGACTGGGAGTAAGAGGCTCCAGTAAATACTAAATTTTACAGACACTACTACTAGTTTCCAAAGTTACGGTCAAAACGATATCGCTGCGATAGTCATACAAGAGCACGAGACACACTGCGTTCCATACGGGCCATAAACACAGATCTGACGGATGATCGGCCAGTGCAGATAAAACTATTCCGCATTAAAAAATCTTCACCTAGTTTGTTGTAGCTTACTAGATATGCTATCACTCGTGAAGAAATGGCGTCCATCACCTTAGCAAAGAAAAATTCTAATGAGCTTAAACTAAGTTTAGATCTTAATTGATGTTCAGCATAATGAAAGCTCAGATCTCAAAATCGACCGATGGAAAAACGAAAACTGCGACATCTAAACATCATCTTTCAGATCAACTGGTAAGCGTAATATGGTAGTTATATACCTACTGTATCAGATCGTGGGAGTCTCTCAGCAAGATCTTAGTGAGATTGACTGGACTAATATATCACCATCTGTAGATCTCTTTATTTGATCAAAGAACAAAAAATAGAGCACGTCCTCTACCCTCAACACAAATTTATGAAGGGAAGTTTATTTAGTGTCAGCTAACCAAAAGTCAGTTCCTTTATTTAAATAAATCAGTGGAGAAGGCCAGCCAAGAGAAACAACAGCAACGGAGGCTGCGTGAAATTTAACCCGTGTCTGTTGCAGGCGCTTGGGAACAAAAAATAATTAAATAAAATAAAAGACAACGTTAGAAATTTCCCCAATTTGAAAACAAAATGAAGGTGTTGCACTTGAAAATTAGAGAACCGTAATAGAGCGCAATTTCAGCACAGGAGCACTGTACTGAGATGGAGTTAGAGGGGAGCACGCGACGGTGAGGTGAGCGCATCAGTTCCTGGTGTGCTGTCCCAGGTAAGTCTTGCAGTTGGGGCAGCTGTGGTCCGTGTTCATGCAGTCGTCCATGCAGAAAGGTATCAGACAGCATCCCCAGGGGCACCTGCAATGCAGCGAACCATCGTCAGGCAAATTTGCAGTAACACAAAACTCAACTGCAACCAATAAACTTTATCACCAGCGAAAGCCAACCACATATTTGGCATATCACACAAACTGCTATTCAATTTTTAGCTCAGGGTAAAATATGTGTGTGTGTGTGTGTGTGTGTGTGTGCGTGTATAGGTTGTTCAAGTTTTCATAAACACAAACATGGTGTTTCAAGGCAGAAAATGGAAGGGACATGTACAGTCGTATATCGACAGCAACGTGGAAACCACGCACGAGGGTGCTGCCACACAGGATAACACGAACGGGAACAACAATTCGGGAAAGAAGAGAATGAAACCTCATCGGTAGGAGTATGAAATTGCAAAGAACCAAAGTGGGCCACGACTTCCTGAAAGCCTAATTTAGGCTAAAGTAACCTATGGGGTCTTCCTGAGGGCGCTACTCCCAATAACACACGATGGCTGAACCTACATAAGTAACCTCTCCTTATGGCCCATTTTATGCCCCCTGAGAGGACATGTTTACCTCCGCCAAGGACGTTTCGTTGAGTTTCTGTCTGTTCGTCACAAAGATCACTCAAAAAGTAATGGACGGATCTTTAAGAAATATGACTAACTTTTGGTAAAGATCTATTCAACCGTTTGTTTGTCTGACTTTTTTTCTCGGAAGCAATTCAAAAAGTTACAAACCGATCTTTATGAAATTTGCAAGAGTTGTCAGCAGTCAGGATTATTAGTAGGAGTGAATGACCATATTACTGAGTAAATCTGTTGTTTATTCGTTTGTCTGTCTCCATGTTTGTTTTATGAGTGACAGAACGTAACTTAAAAAGTTGAGGCTTTTCAATAAAATTACAGAAATTGTCATTTGTAACAAGAGGCACAAATGACCAAATTTTGGAGCTGATAGAGAAGAAATCCCAATTTCAGGACCAATTTCAATTTTTCGTTAACGTTGCCTTACTTGGCGGAGGCTTGCGCTATCAGAGTGCTCTAATTCTATTTGTTACACCGGCATGATCAAAATAACTAGTTCGTGGCATATGTACCACATAACTACCTTGAGACATGGAAAACTGCAACTTACTCAAGGTTGCGATACAAAACGTACTATTCCTGATAAAAAATTCTCGCTGGTCTGGAAATGAGAAGAAGAGCTAATGAAGTATGTTACACACTTGCGCAAGAGAGCTGAAAACCACAAGAAGCAAAGCAAGCAACGCTGCAAAAGTTTCACGGCAAACAAACATACTCCAGTGCATTGAAAAGTAAAGGCGAAAGGGAATCCAATGACAGCCAATTGAAATATCAGTGCAAACCAACAGCCACTGGTCATATACACCAGAACAGGAGGTAGGATTGTTTGTCATGACCCCAAGTTAATTACGGGTATACATGTTTGCAGTAACACAAATGAAAGCGGGGAAAACAGGAGAAAAAAAGCACATTTATCGATGAAGTGCTACCTAGAGCCTAATGCAAAACGGCACATATCCTCAGCCCATTTAAGCCGAAATGATACATTAATTTGACGTGAACGTAGCACTATTTCTCAAGTCCAAAGTAGCCTAAAGACGTTTCTTCCGATTGCCCCCACTTTGTGTCGTAGCTTCAGTAAGTGAAGGCGTACGTCGGTGTGTCTCTCCCAGAGAGTGGTGCGAAAATGGATTGGTAAAAGCAGATGCAAATCATCCGACAAAGCGGATTTTCAGAATGAATTTTGGGGAATATGAGCGCACCACCAGAAATGTAAACCTACCCTTGGATAGCGAGTCACGGTTCCGACTGTACCTAGAGTTATCAAATAGGCTTACAACATGGTAGGTATTGCACAACTCACAGTCCCGATGAATTTAGTAGAGACGATTTGGTTAAAATGTATCACAAACAATATGGTGAAGATGTGGATTATAAACCTCAACAAACTGATATTACACTAAGATAAACCACATTTTCGATGAAGGTACCCAGAGATGAAATGCTGCGCATGTTTTATGTGTTTATGTTAAGATAAACTTGGTTACAAGATACTCTGGAGACTGAGACAAAAGTAGAATATTGGTAAAAGCAACCCAACATGATTGTGAACATGGGAAAATGATGACCCAAATGTATAAGATTGAAAAAAAAAAAAACTAACCAAACTTTTTTGGAGACTGCTCGTCAGACTGGATAAATTTTTTCATCAGCTGAACGGATGGAAACCCATGCATCTCAATATATCTTAAACTGGAGAAGGCATCCACTATGAGATGGCACCTAGGTCTGCTACTACAGCTACACGTGATGTCGTGCTGTGGGCGCACACTCTTCGGAAAATAAACGATGAATTTCTCACGTCAGTTCTCTAGGGAAACTGCTGTTATTGCATGTGGTATAGATATTAAATCATAATAATATGAATAATATCGATATTAATTGTTGGCGAGTACTAACGAAATGATTTGATAAAACTTGTTCCGGCACATGACAGGCGGCCGGAAGCAGCGGACCTTGAGTATATTTTACCTAGTGCGGAGGCCCACGGCAAAGTGCCGACTGGTGCAGCGCAGCTCAGTCTCCAGTGCTGATGATATGGCAAGTGTTCGCCACCAGCAGCTTAGTGGATACTGGCGAGACGCCTGTCCGCTGCACCTAACACTGCAGTGAATGTTGTAGCCAGGACTGCAGAGTGCAATAGTATAGGTCCAACAGTGTCAACGCGGGTAAACTGCCTACTGGACGGAACTAAAAGAAGCACTTCCAGAGATCAGCAATGATCTCTTCCTTTATTTCCAACATGTATGGCGTACGGTACATGGAATTTTGATAATATCTAAAATATATTTTCTAATCACACTTCAGAAGTAAGAGTCAGCCATTCTATTCAATTCCAGCTCCTGTGGCCAGTGGGTGTATGACTTCAACCACCTCGTACCTCTCTACAGCCCCTGTCAGTAACTCTGAAGCCCCAGTTGTAGGTAACTTGTAGCAATATGCCATCTATAGAAGCACTGCAGTTGGATGTCAGTCATAATGGTACTAGAGCAGTAGTACTTAGGTGTCACACAGAAACGCAGCCACAGCGCATAGCCGTAACGTGCTATTGTATATACCTTGGTTATCACCAAAAGAATATATATAGCATCAAGAGTTCAGTATATATCACACGATGTAACAAGACATTTTAGGTAAATTAGGAAAAAACTTTAAATGGAGCCAAGCATTAATGTTACACCCGCATTATTGGTGGTGGGAGAACAGGCCTTGCAAACCTACCGTCGAGAGCAAATAGGAAACTGTATGCACAGGAAACACTTTAGGATAATGTAAGTGTCGTAGCACCATCATCACTATACCAAGAGCAGTAAAGTAACAGGAAGAATGCATTTAGGAACTAAAAATACAAACAGCTTAGATCAAAGGACAGCAGCACAAAGAAAAAGTAGTTTTAGAGCAAAGGAAACTGCTCGTTTGGCAGGTATGTCCCGTGAACCTTGTGTTTGTGGCTCAAGATGTGGCTTTAGTAATTCAGAAAAAGTGTTTGCTTTAGAGGAAATAGAGCATCTTGTCAATAAAGTTGACTCCATAGCACAGCCTTTCACTACAACTTCATTTCATTAGTATTTTTTAAGCTGATATATCTGTAGCTGCACTGCTCTCTGCAATTCAGAAGTTGCAGGGAAACATCCAGAAATGGGATACAATTTCAGTACTGCAAGTAATGTCTCGCGATTTAGCAGCTAACGTTAACATTACGGGGGAACAAGCCCCAGCAACACACTGTAGTGAGAGAGCCAACGTTGCAAAGATGCCCAGTGGTAGCCGAAGGGGTGGAGGCGAGGCAGAAGGAAGGATGGCAGACCAAACCCAGCACACGGTTGGGATACTTTACGTGTTCACATAAGGACGGGGCGCTCTGTGGAGCACACAGTGGCGCACTGCAGCTGTTGGTGGTACAGGGACAGCTAACCAGTGCAGCTGCAAACCTGGGCGAGCCTCAGATACTATTTAAGTACTTTGCATATAGCAGTGTACATGTGTGTGACCTTGAGATGAAGAGGGCAGCTAAATTTGGCAATGGGGAGTACTAGAATGTATGGGGCAGTAGCAAACCCAGGCAAGATTGTGATACAAGTGGAGTGCTGAGCATACTGACCGTTTTCACCATTGTATGATAAGACATTTATGGGAAAATAAAATCAGAAGCGCAGTTTAAGCTGCGCAATCAGTAGCCTGCAGAGATGGTGTTTCGTATGCTAACTGAGTGGTCATTACAATGACTTAGGTGTGATGGTGAATTTATGAGAGGAGAAAATGAATGAGAGGGAGCAATGTATTAAATAGAAAAATAAGTTAATGATCTGAGTAAACCACTATCCATTTGCTGAAATACATTTCCATGGCAGAAAATACAGAAGGCAACATACAAGACACAACAGTGATTTCCAATAGTCCAACATGTTTACACCGCGGCATGTACCTCGTCGATGCACAAATACAACAGCTTGAGGTTCAAGTCCTTCGGTTAGTCTTACTTTATTAGTCCAAAACAGATATATACTGTATACACTCATAACTACAAACTATACACGGTTACGGGTGAGACTAATTATTATGTTAGTCCAGGAGAACCACAACACACACAAGCACACCTTTAAAGTCTTAACGGCAATATTAAGTCATGCGTTACAAAGCTATCCTTAGCAGCAGGGGCGGCTCGCAGTTAACCCTCTATAGGTTTGCAATTAAGCATCCATTTGCTGTAGAAAAGCCACTTATTTCAAAGTGATAGGTACTAGAGAGCTTTTGAAGTTTTGATCAATACCACAGCCATGGAGGAAGTTATGTTTCTGAAGGTGTTTGTTTTGTCTATTAGCAATATAACTCAAAAAGCCATTGACGGATCTTTATGAAATTTACATAAACTGTAAGGAATGGCACAAGAAACGGAACAGTAAATTCTTGCGGTGATCCGTCAGTTTATTTGTCCATCTACCATTCTGTCTTTTAGCGTTGCGTTAGCTACTCGGCGGAGGTATGCACTCTTGGAGTGCAGCTCCGGTTTAAAGATTACAATGAGCAGGGGCGCTACACGGTAGGTAGCTACTGTAGCGGAGGGTAAAATTGAAACGGAGGGCGAGTTTGAAAGGCTTGAAAAAATCTTTTGTTACCTCCGCCAAGGAGGTTATGTTTTCGTCGTGTTTGTCTGTCTGTCTTTTTGTCTGTCACCAAGATAACTCAAAACGTTATGAACCGATTTGGATGAAATTTACAGGGATTGTTAGGTATGTTAGGAGGAACAGATGATTAACTNTGTCTGCGTCATTTTTCTCGATGCCATAACTCAAAAAGTTATGGATGGATTTTGATGAAATTAACATGAGTTGTTAGGTATATAACAAAGAGTAGATGACCAAATTTTGGTAATGGTATGTTTGTTCGTTCGTTCGTATGTCACTGTTTTTAATTTTATGCTTGTTAGCACAATAACTCAAAAAATAATGAATGGATTTTTATGAAATTTATAGGAGTTGTTAGTAATGGTAAAAGACATAAATGATCAAATTTTGATGCAGATCGGTTTGTTCGTTTGTATGTTTGACGCATATTTGTCGTAACGTTTGTTAACAGTATAACTCAAAAAGTTATGAACGGATCTTCAAAAAAATTGAACAAGCTGTTACTAATATAAAAAGCACAAATGATTAGATTTTGGAGTTTATGCAAAGAAAACTATGGTTTCAGAGCCAATTTGAATTTTTGCTACCGTTGGCTCACTTGGCGGAGGTATGCGCTCTCAGAGTGCTCTAGTTTTTAATGTGATATGTCAAATACAGTATTATATGCATACTAGGTATAGACCTAGATACCTAGTTTTATATACCTATAATGTATTACATATTACATCAAAAACAGCTTTTTGGAAGCCTTTCAAACTCACCCTCCGTTTCAATTTCACCCTCCGTTACAGTACCAAAGCAAAGAGTTGTACCTCCGGGTCAATAACGTTTGTAGGAAGTAATATATTACTACATTTCACACCTGTTTTGGATGAAAATTGAATTATAATTCCATCCGCTAGTTAATATGCATTTATGATATTCACATTTTATAGTCTGACCGTTTTATGAGGGCGGTTCGGTCATGGTCAAATTCCTCTACAGCGGGGCCAATCCTATGCATATTTTTGAGATTTCTCTATAAGCAGTTAGTGGGCGTGTCTAAGATATGGGCGGAAGAAAATCTCAGATATACTCATAGAATTGGCAACGCTATAGAAGACTTTGACCACGACCGAACCGCCTTGATAAAATATTCAGACTATAGTGATTTTCAGGCAAACCAAAAGTGTTAGCAATTTCTAAAATTTACAAAGATTATTAAACGAAAGATGCTAACGGCATCTGAGAAGGCTGCAATTGTGAAGCTAATCAATGTAAATAAAGCCACGCTGGAAACTTTGAACACACCAAATGTGACAATCGTACGTGAAAAGATTCGTTGATGAAAGTAAAGTTGAGCGATAGAAAGGAAATGGATGGAGACCAAAAGCAATAAGAAAGAGAATTGAGGAAAATTACAAGCTATTTAGTCCAAAGCCCTCACTGCACCAGGACGGAAAGGTTCAAAAACGCCGGAGTCACAAATGTATCCCAACGGACATGGAATCGTTTTCTGAATCCGAGCTTGCCTTAAAGTGAAATCATTTGTCAAACAAAACTTTCCTGGGCAACAACAGATCTGACGAGAGATTTCTGAACTGTCATGTGAACCGATGAGGCCCGAGCTACACCTGACAACCCTGATAAATGGCTGCAAAGACGGTTCGCTAAGGCCGTTGGTGGTGGCAGTCCTCTGACAACTTCATTGAACCAAACGGCCCCAAACTGAACTCCGCTAACTATTGCGCATTCCTTTAAGACAACTTCGCACCGACAGTACAGAGCGCATTCAAGACAAGCTTTATTATTTTAGTAGGACGATGCACCATGCCATGCATCGCACATGACGAAACAAGGGGGTGAAGATCAAAGCATCACTGAAGAAGATTGTTGGTCCATAAAATGGAGAAATGATGTTTATGAGAACGGATGCCAATTTATAAGCAAGATGTCCTATGGCACAGGATTCTGGAGGTTTCCCTATGAAGTTTGACTGGCAGAAGTTAAGAAGTTGACGTCCTCTATTGATAGAAGAATGGTTGAACTGATAAACAGAAAAGGGGAAAAATGAAGTAACTACATACTAGGAATCAGGATTGCGGAGTCGGAGGTTTTGAGGGGGAGTCGGAGCCGGAATCTCACTTGGTCTAGGAGTCGGACTCGGCATTTTTAGCCGGACTCCGGAATCCCATTTATAAACTAGAACACTGAGAACGCATACCTCCGCCAAGCCAGGCAACGGTAGCACAAAATTCAAATTGGCTCTGAAACCATAATTTTCTTTGTATAAACTCCAAAATCTAATCATTTGTGTCTTTTGATAGTAATAACAGCTTGTGCAATTTTCGTGAAGATCCGTTCTTAACTCTTTGAGTTATGCTGCTAACAAACGTTATGACAAACATGTGTCAAACATACAAACGAACAAACCGATCTGCATAAAAATTTAATCATTTATGTCTTTCAACAATACTAACAACCCCTATAAATTTCATAAAGATCCATTCAGTATTTGAGTTATTGTGCTAACAAGCACAAAATTAAAAAAACTGACAACAAACGAATGAACAAACGGATCATTACCAAAATTTGGTCATTTACTCTTTGTTATATACCTAACAACTCGTGCTAATTTCATAAAAATCCATTCATAACTTTTTGAGTTATGGCATTGAGAAAAATGAGGCAGACAAACAAACGGATGGACATATCTTCACCAAAAGTTAATCATCTGTTCCTCTTAACATACCTAACAATCCCTGAAAATTTCGTTCAAATTGGTTCATAACTTTTTGAGTTATCTTGGTGACAGTCAGGCAGACAGACAGACAGACAAACACGACAAAAACATAACCTCCTTGGTAGAGGCAAAAATATAAATCAATTCTGAATTTTCAGTCTCTAGTTAAAAAAAAAACTGTAAACGTGGATATATTTTTATTGTACATTTCTCTTTTACAGCTATAGCTGCCATGTATTTTCCTATTCCATACGATGAGGACATTGAGAAAATGTTGAGTAGAACTTTTGCACCTAGTACATTATGTGAGGGGGGCATGGGAGAGGCAAAATTATCAATTTTCAACAGATTGTTCTGAAATTTGCATAGTACATGTATTTTTAAAAAAGAAGCACATTTTGCTTATACAATTTTTTAGCTTTAGGCCTTAGTTTTTGAGATAATGGGGAAATATATAGCTAGCTATACGTATGCATTTTTCTCCAAGTTTCAAAGGAATAGAACTCAATGAATTTTAATACTGGAATAAAAACAATGACAGTTTTGGAATCCTTGAAACATTCCTAACAAAAGTACAGAGCTAGATTTTCAATTTTTGCCCTCATAATTTTCTTTTTAACACAGCTCAAAACCAAATTTTTTTCCAATATTTTAGTTAGTGATCAAATGGAATAGAAAATGGCGAGTCCAGCTCTGTAGTTTTGTTAAGAATGTTTCAAGGATTCCAAAACTGTCATTGTTTTTATTGTAGCATGAAAACTCATTGAGGTCTATTCTTTTAAAATAACAAAAAACATACACATATATTTGTATTTCCTATTACCTCAAAAACTAAGGCCTAAATCAAAAAAATTTGTAGGAACAAAATGCGCTTCTTTTTCAAAAATACATATACTGTACAAATTTTAGAACAATCGGTTCAATAATTTTGCCCCCTTCATGCCCCCTCTCAAAATGTACCAGGTGTGAAAGTTTTACCCTACCCAATTTTTTTTTAATGTCCTCAATTTACTGTCCCAAATGATACAAAATATCATTGTATATCAAGGGCTTGGAGCCAGAAGTGGCTATGTCCATTTTTGGTGAAATCGGGTTCCCCTCACCAAAAGGGTGCCCGTGAGGCATAATTTTAGTGTCACGGGTGTCTATGCCATATCTCTTCATTAAGAAGAGATTTGACACCCGTGACACTAAAAATATGCCTCACGGGCACTTACTTTGTGAATGGAACCTGATTTCGCCAAAGATGGACATAGCGACTTCTGGCTCTAAGCCCTCGATATGTACAATAACTACTCGTAGCATCTTTAACTCAATGTGTGCATAGTTACTAGAAAAATTATCTGGATATGTTTAGAGTTTACATCAAATATCTACTTGTTGGACCAAGGAGTTGAAGTTGGAAAATCTTGAGGGCCAGGAGTCAGAGTCGGAAATTCTGGAGGGCCAGGAGTCGGAGTCGGACCTTGAACCATCCGACTCCGCAACCCAGCTAAGAAAGACTTGCCCAAGTTTAATTTTTTTTTGTTGCAATAATCTTCACTTGAGTAGTGGATTCTCTTTACTTTCTAATTACTAATGTTACAACATTTCGGCAAAATAAAATTACTTTTGCAGTATTTTGTTAAAATGCTATTTGCAAACACAAGCGGCCACCTGACAATGAAAAAATAAAAGCAATGCACTGGTATTAATTTTAAAAACCAATTTTCAAATGTTTTCGAAGAAATCGAATTCACTTCCTACTTAATTTCCATCCAAAAATATAGTTATTTGACAAGTACAAAAACATCTCCAAACACTTTTGGCACGCACTGTACTTTCCTGACTATGAGAAGGCTACAGCGGTCGCGTGAAGAAGTCCTCTAGATATTTAATCTATAAGTACAACTAAGTAGGCTAATGAGTAATGTATTGAGTCGCCCGGAAAGTTCGTGCCGATTTTTAGTAGGTAGTTCATCTTTTGACTTATTCCAGAACACGATCAAGTCAAGAAAACAGGATTTGACTACACCGCCATTGAGATCACAGTTCAAGCTATCTTTCCGTCAAAGAAGGTGTGAAATCCTAAAACCCGTGTTAATTCCGTAACCAATCCCTTCAAAATGGAAGAAAACAACTTCATTTTCGGCACCTGAGACTTTTCAATTTCCACAAATGAAAAAATTGCCTCATATGTAACCAAAGAAATATATGTAGCTTATAGTGATGATTCCTTATCCGAAAGACTGTACGGAAGTGGTTCGTGAGGTTCTGAGCTGGAGTTTGTAGCCTTATATATTGATAAAGAGCGATCAGGCAGACCATGCTCTACCGATGATGACCAAATCTAGTCATTAACTGAGAATAACCCATACTGCACAGCCCGACAAGTGGCAGAAAGCTTCACCCTATCAAAATATGCCATTCATGAACACCTGGTGCAGCTTGGTTCATATTTGGTTGATTAAAAATGTAATGGCTTATATTTATTGACCTCTTTCTCCATCAAAATTTGGAACGAACATTCTGGGCAATCCAGTAACATTTCTTTCACGAGCATCTCATGATTCAAATGGGAAGAGAAACACGTATATCGATAGAACGTGGAACCCATGCACGTGGGTGTGCCCACATTGGATCAGTGTGCATGGGTACCTACAGCAACTCATGAAAGATGAAGAAAAGAACAAAACAATATTGGTAGCTCGGCGTGCGAGTATGGAAGGGAGAAATGTGGACATACAGAAGATCTCCCGAGGCCTACAAGAATAGAGGAAAAGTTAAGATAATAGGCCTTATTAAATCGACGACTTTGACAAAATCAAATGTGAAAATATGGAGAGCAGCAACAGTTCCTCGAGGCCTATACGCGAGCCGCCACTGCTCAGTAGTACATTATTCCTATTCAGCTACACTCCCCAGCTGTAGCAAAGCAACAGAAAAACACAATCATCACTGTAGTGTCGACTAAAAGAAAATATGAGTTAACTACATATTTAAAATTTTAAGCATTCGCTGGCATCGCCACGGTACAATACTAGAATATCAAAACAGACTGTGCACAAGATGCAATTAGCTACTACCATTTATATATATAATCAGTTGGTTGATTTGTAAACAGTAGACAGTGCACCGAACCTGTACTACAGGAATCAATACCGCAGTCAAACACCAAAATTATTTTATGAAAAACATACCTAATTCGGCATTGCAGAGATGACTTTATATTGTGCGTATATTCCATATTTGCCATAGTTTTCTCGAGAATATTATGGGGGCAAGAAAAGAATGTATAAGAGGTCTTTGGACGGGTCAGCTGCTTCCGTGCTCACGATGGGCCACGCACGCACTCCAAGTCTCTGCCCTTCACCAACTGCTCCAATATGATTCCTAATTCAAAGGGCGCCAATACCTTACACGGTTTTAAAATTGTTTAGGCAGACAAGCACATACTTGGCGACAGTCCTTTCGTATGCAATCCGATACACTGGCACATATAATACAGTATATTCGTATCAGCTCAAAATACATTATTATAGATGGAAAGCTGTTCGATTGTAATGAGTTTTCACAATTCCATAAGCCACTCTTAATGAACTCTTATGGAATGTTCTGAAACAAGGCTTTGCATACCCAAGTAAACAGTGAGCGCACACAAAGAATATAGAAGAGACAGTAGGTGCATATCTTTCTCTTGATGACATTACCATTTTCTGCCTTTTTAGCAGCTAATCAGAGGCAGACGGCTCCAACAATAACTTCGACTAACGAGTGATGGTGATTGATGAACTGGCTTTAGGAACCACCTTTACTATTAGAATAGGCTGTACTATCGTTTCTTCTCTTATATTTACGACAAAGTATGTCCACTGCAAAGCTGACCATGACAGCACACGTCGCAACACCATACGCTAACGAAACAAGAAGGCTTTGGGCTGTAACATCGATTAAGCACGTATCGCTCAACGATCAAAAAGCTTTTTCCTATGGCTAGACAGTGTAATCCCATGCTGATACTCCACTACTGATTGTTCCAAATCATTAAACTCTCGAGGTTCTTTCTAAGTTATCAATCTTTTTAGCTCAAAATGTCAAAATCACTGCTCCTCATAACTTACAATCTCTAGACTTAACTACAAATAAGAGGCTATAAAGATAAATTTGATGTAGAAGTAACGGTTCTGATGGAAACTTCGATCATACAAGAAGATACTGTAAATAGTAAGTGCACATAAAAATGAGGTGAAATTAGCGCAAAATATTCTGCTCCCAATTTCACTACTGCTACCACAGAAGTAATCAGTGCAGTGGAAATGTGAAGTGCGTGACTCATATGAGCGATATATCACGACATGCCCAGTCAGACCCTCCCTCAGCCAATTCATGTTCTTCCCTTTGGAGTGAGTACAAAAAAAAAATGAGTGGTGTCAGCCAGGACTCAGCTCATAGTAACTACTTTTGGAAAAAGGGGCATTAATATGACACTTTACGAACACGTGCGCGAAAGACTCTTCTACCACATGATAGCAGCAAGACAGATAAAACTTGAAAGAACAAAAATCAAAACGGAGATGAGGTCTACTGGGGAGCCATTAAGTGACTCTCTCGCTGTAGTGTATATGCCGTGCGCGAACGATGGATTTGGACAATCGATCGATCGCGCTGCGCAAACGGTGGATGTTGCAGGTATTAGGCCGTAAGTTCGGGTAAGTTGGACTATATTCGGGTTTAATGTCGGGTAGGTTAGGGGAGGCAAGGACTGGTTTTTTATTTTTCATTTTAAAATTTGAACGATCGATCGTTTGCGCAGCGCGGTCGATCGATCGCGCACAACATATATAAACGAGCATTTGAAGCTAACCGCGGCACCACACCATCTGAATGTCGAGATAAACATAAAAGTATAGGCACCGTTCGTAACACTAGGTATTGATGTATTGTTAGCTACCAGCGGTATAGTTGTACAACCCGATGCATAACTGTACTGAAAAAAAGAAAGCAATACTAGCCTACCTAAATCAATAAAAAGAAATAAGTACATAACTATTTACTGTAGCTATATGACATACAACCATAAGTATTTATGTGTTTCTACAACACAAGCTGTAAAACTATAAGTTTGGCAGTGCACTAGAATTTAAGAGTAAGAAGAACTGAAGTAAGTAGCATCACACTCCATCTTAATTATTACAAAAGATAAACAAAATGTGGGCAGTACAGCACCTTAACTTCCCTGATGCTCAGTAATTATATTACCTCTTATGCGCTAACAAGTAGGCTATATGTATATTCTAAACTTGTAATAGAAATGACCATTCAAATGTAATTGGAAATTAGACCATTATTTCATGGTAGAAATTGTTCGTTCACTACTTATCAGCAGAACCATCCGACTTTAACATCATGCATAGATAGCAGATTGCTCTGCGACAAACGCAAGACTACAAGTATGTATTACAAGAACTTTAAGCATCTTCAAATTTTAGAAGCAAACTTGCAATAGGCAGGGAATTACAGTACAGTACTTTTAACGTGGTAGTTAGTTATAGTTAGGAGTTTAAGCCTCCATTTCCGAGCAGAACGATATCACAGAGGAAAGAGCAAGGGACATATAGTAACTATGCCAAGATAAACGGGGAACCCATGCACGAAGGTGTTCCCACACAGGATCAACGCGCATGGGAACAGCAAGTCGGGAAAGAAGAGAAAGAACAGAATTAAGCATGAGCAAGTAGGAGTATGAAATCGGGAAGGAAACAAAGTGGGCACGAAAGAGAGACGTCCTTTAAAATGTCATCAAGAAGATGCATCTCTACAAGTAAAAAAAAAAAACAAAGCAGTAGCTGTTGACATTCTTCAGTGCCTAATGACGGCCGTGACACAAGCAAGTCCAGATGTCAAAGAGCAACACTAGGGACCGGGGCTGCAGAGGACGACTCGGGAGGTTTGAGAGAGGGGGAGGAGCCGGAGTCCGACACCCACTAATTGCGGGACTACAAGTCCATTTAAAATGGAACGACTCCGACTCCCGAAGTTTGTTTAGAAAAAACTTTTATACTTTAGAAAGCAATCCAATCGTGGAACGGTCACAAATGAGGCAAATAAAGTAAGATATTATAGCAAATATCAAAAAGTATCGGTTCTTAGGGTGAGCCAATTTGGCATTGATCAATGGAAGCTAATTATTTAGGTTGTTTCAAATTCTATTCAAAAATTTCAGGACGC
>LQNS02278075.1:4711580-4728099 GCA_001587735.2 Parhyale hawaiensis
GTCTCTCACGACGATTTGTGTGCGTGTTTGTGTACGCAAATCGTGTGCGCGTGAGCGGCGTTCAAGTTGGTGCGCCGCGCTGCTCGCTGTATCGCTGATTAAGTTGGGTTAGGTTAGGTAAGGTTAGGTAACGTTAGGTAAGGTTAGGTAAGGTTAGA
Organism: Parhyale hawaiensis; assembly: GCA_001587735.2. Taxonomy (NCBI): domain Eukaryota; kingdom Metazoa; phylum Arthropoda; class Malacostraca; order Amphipoda; family Hyalidae; genus Parhyale; species Parhyale hawaiensis. Next base: position 4,711,739 of record LQNS02278075.1, read on the forward strand.
GAGGTTAGATTGGGTTAGGTAAGGTTAGGTTAGAAGGTTAGGTAAGGAGGTTAGGTAAGGGTAGGTTAGGTAAGGGTAGGTTAGGTTAGGTTTGCCTAGGTAGTGTTTGAACGCAAAATCGTCGTGAGAGACGATAGTGCTACCGAGCACCCTCTGTCTCCCTAGGAATAGCACCCAAGTCTAAAACTTGAGACGCTCTCCATTAATGGGTTAAATTAAAGACTTCAAGGCAAAGAGTTCCGCAGAATATAATGCTTAACCTATAGTTGATACCTACTAAGTGAAACTTAATGATGTTGCTCTAAATTTCATAGGTTAGTATTGTCTCACAACGCTTTCTTTAGACTCTGCTGCATGCAGTATATTGAGTTTACTTGCACGGATTGAATAAGATTGTAACGAAGGAAAGGTAGAAAAGAATAATAGGTACCACAGAAAATAATGAATGACATAGAAAGTCTGTAAAAGAGGTTATCAACATATCGCGGGGACGGTACACAAACAGACCACCTTGCGGCTAAACAGACCTACAGTTTGGTAGGCAACGAACAAAATTCAAGAAAACTAAAAAAACTCATCTTTCAAAAACACACACACGAATTAATTATCCATTCAAACTAAGATAAAACAGGTTATTCAACGTTGCACATGACAAGGTGGTAAATAGAGTTCATAAAATCATAGTTGATAAAAAAGCTGCAATTAACATTGAGCAAGTCTAACAAACCCCACTTAACCAATGAAAATGAATGATATTCTCCAATTCAGCATACAAAAATGATCCTTAATCAGCTAGAAAAGCAGGGGGTTAAATCTTTTTTTGAAAACGTAAGCATATTTCATGGCCTGCTCAGGTGTATATTACCAAAGTTTTTTGCCTACCGATGTTGAAATGCATACACATTTGGTATAACTGAAACATATTAAAATATATTCATTGAGGACATGAAGCTGAATTATTGCAAAATGACATGCAAAAGTTCAGTACACACTTCTAAATAAATTTAATTTCACCTGAACGTTAAAACACACAAGCTTTCTGAGCTAGCAACTTGAAATCATGCACCTACTTAACCCTCTTATCTTTCTCAAGCTGGGCTACCACGCCACAAGGTTTATTTCTCCTACAGTAATACAATAACCCTTGGAGTGAAATAGCTCAGCCAGCAGGTTAATTCATTCAAGGGAAAAACGTTCACACACAATTACCCAGAACATTAAGAAAAACACAAAATGAGTTAGAATACAAGACTACTCAGCATCGCGTGACCAGCCAATCACGCGAAAGGTGCAAAAACATCACACACAATGGGTCAGCACAGTCAAGAAATGCAGGAAGTCCGCGGATGCGCTCAGTGGCAATAGAAAAAAAATATGTGAGGCCGTGAGATGTGGAATGGAAGTATTCATCAATACAGGCACTGGCTCAAAGGCCTCAAACGAACTGGTAAATGCTGAGATCAAAAAGGGCTAACATATGGAGACATCGTGACAATCGATAATTGTACTGTAATTGGTGTATTAGTGAAGACAGCAAGCGGTCAGTCGAATCGTCGCTTGCATCACTCTCACTTGTGATAGTGACTAGACTTGACTTTCAGTAGAAAATACGAAGAATGGGGCGTAGCTAATTCCTTACAGCCAAAGAAAAAAGCAACTTGTTCGCTTGAAAATTGAGGGGCAGCTCCAGCGTTTTACATACCATAGAATGGATAAATCTAACCAGCCTAGCCTGATGACCTGCTTGTAGTAATCCTACCCCTATACTGATAGGTCGAGGACAGCTTATTCACTATCAGTGCACATCCTCGGAATGGCTGCAGCATACGTGGTGCGGCGCCCGAGGGAAATGTACGGTAAGAACAGGTCCGCATACCTCCGTAATGTTACGGTCTCACTTTCTATTCTATAGCATACTAGACGGCCCGTGACCCGTTGGGTCATCACGATCGTCTTCACTTTCGCTTAAAAGGTATTATTTAGCTCGGCGCAGACCATCAGCTATTCGGCCGTCCTCTTATACCTGTCAATGAGCGGCCTGTTCGGTTTATTATCAACAGATTCTTTGCCTCTCTAACGAATATTCAACACCCAGGCTGTAAGCAAAGTAAAATTATTATACGTTACGTATTTCAGTTGTATTGCCCATGGAACCGCTGAATTTATCATGCCCGTTCTTGAGGCCCAGTTCAGTTTAACCTCCGTATCACAGATACAATTCAATTAAAGAGTTAATCCATAGAAAGAATGCCACTGCCGACCCCCCCCCCCCAAAAAAAAAGAAAAGAAAAAAAAACTCAAAATTTCTTCTCGTGTAATAGTGAAGAAGATGTGGCAAACACGACACAAATAAACAAGACCGGTTCACTGACTTTTAGTATAATACTAGACAGCCCGTGACCCGTTGGGTCATCACGATCGACTTCGCTTTCGCTAAAAAGGTGTTGCAGGGTAACTACGTACTTATCAGGAAACAGCAAAGACATATGAACAGTAGGGTGGAGCGAAAAAAGGGGTTTTGCAACTTTTTGTGAAATAGAATGACTTCAAATAGTAATATTATGCTGCCAAAGTGCCACTAAAGAATGATGTTAAAATCTCAGGCGTATCGATGAATATTAAGAGGTGGCGCATGAATATTGAATTTCTTATCATTTTCAAAATGCAGATATACCTATAAAGCATAACTATAAACTGTGAAGCTACATGCAATACCAGAATTATTCTAATAAAACATGATAGTAATAACATATTCAAGTCTGCAAGGTTTGTTCAAGCATCTTCAGGTGGCGCAAAGCTAATAACAATTTTAAATTTTTGAACAAATTTTAGCGATTTTTTAATTCCTTCAATAGAACTTATAGCATGTTCTTTAGTGTAATGCAATTGCTATAAATTGTGTAATAAACTTTTAAAAACGAAAAATTAATGTTTCATACTATCCAGGACTTCGTTTTAATTCCAAAATTTTTATGAAAACGCATAAAATTCAGAGAACTTCAACAGCCTTGCGCCACCTCAAGACGCTGAATTTTTGGAAAAACCTTTCAACACCATCAATCCTACATAAAATGGCAACAAAATAACACTTTTGGAAAAACCAATTAGAAAGTTTGTGTTTTCGCTCCACCTTAATCAACAGCCCCCGTTGGTCTGTGGCGACATCGCACATAAAGTTTCATACTGACAACGGTAACTGAGAACGTGATGAACAGACCTTCGTGAAATTTACAAGGATTGTTAGGTACCTATGTTAGGAGGAATAGATATTAACTTATGGTGGAGATCCATTCAGTTTCGATAATCTACAGTTTTTTTTTTCTTGGCAATACAATTTGGAAAGTTATACCCACACGGATTTACATGAAATTTGCAGGATATGTCAAGAAAATTTCGAGGAATATAATTATGACAAAATTTTTGTGACGATCTGTTTATCCATTTGTCACTGTTTGTTTTTGTTAGTAACATAACGAAAATTATTATTGAATTCTTGAAGCCTCCATTACCACTACAGAGGCAATCTAACAGAAGAAGCTCGGGAAATATAATATGCCCATATAAACGTGGAACCCATGCACCAAAAAGTTCTCTGCAGGATCAACGCGCATGGGAACAGTTCGGGAGAAAAAGAGCACGGTCAGAGGAAAGTAAGATCTGTAGTAGGATGTGGGTACTAGAGAAAGACAACAGCAAGGACTGACAAGGTATTGGTGAAAGAGGTGAAGCTTGCTGTTGTCTTTCCCTTGCGTTCACATTCCACTTTGCGCGGCGGAATGATCCCGGCAGGTCGTGTGGCAGCTGATTTTTTAAGCTTGAAGAGGGACACTTGGCTGCCATTCACTTCGACAGCCACGCAGTTCGCCGGCACTACCTGCTCGATTTGAGTGAGGGCCGGAGCCTTTTCTTCAGTAGTAAGCTTGTTCCGACTCATTATGATGCCGCGATGGTTTTTGGTACGGTGCTAAATAAGTGAAAAAGTATGTAGCAGAGTAGAGGCCATGGGCCAGCTTAACTTACGTGTACGGAACCCATTCTATTCGAGCTCTGATAGATCACAGACTACGGAGCGGGAATTTGTGTTTGGCACGGGAGTGGCGCAACACGCGTCATACCACCCTCCTTCCTCCCCTCATACATGGCAGGGAATGCGAAAAAAAGTTACTGGCGTATTATGCTATAACTTTGTTTTTGCGGCACAGGGGTAAACTTTGTTTTTGCAGCACAGGGGTAAACGTTTTTACCGCTACCGTACTATCAAAAGGCACAAATAATTAAATTTTGGTGCTGGTACAAAGAAAATTATGATTTCAGAGCCAATTTGAATTTTTCGTTACCGTTGCCTTGCTTGGCGGAGGGATGCGCTCTCTGAGAGTGCTCTAGTTTGAACTTATTTGGAACGTTTGGTCGTGTTTTGGCACCAACCACATTTATTTAAAAACGCTAAGGGGACTCGAAGGAAAAATATATCCATAAAGAGGACGGGGAAGTAAAAAGGTTAAGAGCCACTGCATTAGTACATATTTTTCAAGTCACGCTGCATGGAGATCAAACGGGTAAATTCGGGTCTGTGAGCTAGCGTCTACTCGACACAGGGCAGCAGCCAGGCGAACAAAAATGGTCTAATAGTTATTATGAACTTCAGCTCCCTTGCATGAACACGTGCATTTGACTTGTGCTCAACGGCGAGTGTATGACCCTGGCAGGGGAAGGGGGGTGGGAGGGGGAGGGCTCAGGAATTACGAGCAAGAAGAGCGGTTCCCTAATATCGTGTGTCGAGTCTGTGTTCTATAGTACCCAAGAGAGAAGAAAATGGGGGTGTCACTAATGTGATTGTGAATAATTATTTTTCGGAGTCAATTTATGACGGCACGGGTCACTAGTGATTACATAAATACATGTACCTAATTCAATTGCCCAACCTAACTTCATATTTCATATCCTAATTTAGTCTAATTGATATTAACCTAACGTATAATAACTATTACCGGTACCCAATCATACATATCATGATCTGACCTAAACTAATTAAATCTATCCCCAAACCAGCCCAAGCCATACAAGATGTTCTAGGGATTGTTGAGGTTTAGTCTTCCGGGTACCTCAGCTTTCTTGAGAGCATCAGCTCTGTTTACTTGCGACGTATTAACTTCAGCTATTTTGTAGCGACTGTTTCGGATTCCATCGTACCCAAACAGTTACGCCCAATAATCCCATTCCGAAATCTCCTAGCACATATAAAACAGACATTTATACATTCACAGGCAGGAACACAAAGAGGTGGGACATATGTAGCCAGTTTGTATCTTAATAGAGGGGAGGGAGAAGTTGGTGCAAAGACACGCAACAAAAACACTAGAAATGGTAGTGATGAAAGTGAAGGAGTGAGTGGGAGGAGTCTGGCTACCGTAACAACATGGGCTAGATAGAAAGACGGATTACAGAGCAACTGAGAGAAGAAATACAGTATGCAGTAGGGCGAAAACGCCATAGGTACGTATAATATTTGTAAGTAGGGTTCCGACGTGGTATCTAAAACAAACCATATGCAATGGCATTGCTGTTACGGGATTTTAAAAGCGTGAGTTAGGTATAGATATGACTTTGATAACCTGTGAAAATGTACCAAGAGAAAGACACAAGGGCAATACTGTCGTACTAGTAAATGCATAGTTTAGACATTAGCTGCAGTGGATTAATGAATTGTGTGCCCCTGGCTATCTTTTAAAAAGAGTATATGATGACGAACGAGGTTTAAAAACACTACAACAAGGAAGTATTCCGCCGCTATTGTATATGCATTAATTGGTCACGAATACTTGGGTCTGAAGAAGAGAGTGCGTTGATAAGACATGAGCGCATGGCCTTGTCGACCATGTGAAGAAACTTTATCGAATGTAACAAGAGACACACATGGGTTAGACGGTTACTGAACAAGTTCTTAGATAAAATAGATAGTTGCAAGGTTAAACAACACACTCCCGCACAGCTGCACAGCAACATGCTATAGCCAGTACAGCTGAGGTAATACAACAACACTTGCGTTGGTGCGCCGGCTCAGTCATGACAGCAATGAATAAATGGCCTTACCTCTTCCAATACCCAGGTATCCTTGATGGTTAAAGAAATGCAGACATTAGAAAAGTTAACTCAGAGTAAATATCAAAAAGAGATGGTTCTAAAAGTATAAAGACAATCATAATGAGCGGTTGCAGGAACCTGGCGTTACAACTGCAGTACGGTAACGATCGACGTTTCTATATAGGTACAGCGAAAACAAGTGTAGCAAATGGACATCACGAACATTATGTGAACAGAGAAACTGTAACAAATGTCTACTTATGACTACTAGTAAATTACACAAAAGAGTGACGTGAATAACTGAATATGAAGGTAATGAATGGTCCACAAGTTCGCCTGCTGAAAAAAAAATACATATCCGTGTTTTCGCCTCAAAAATCGATTAACATGATTGCAATGCAGCATTTAAATATCGTACAGCATATTCGATGTTCACATAAAAAGATATTTCGATCACATTTTTCAAAAGCAACAGAATCACAACATGCCGGTATATCTTCGTATTTTTCAATAGTCATAGCACAGGAACTGCTAAAACCAATTCAATGCATTCGATGACTCAAGGCTCGCGTGTCAAATTGAGGCAGTTAGGCGTTCCTAGAGCACTGCAGTAACAGAACGCCGCGCACAACACCCGACACTGCGCTTGCATTAGCCGGCCACCGAAGGTGCACTAATTCTCGACGACATGTAGGACGTCCCAGCTACGTGAGGGCAGGCTGCCACCGATACGCTACACGGCTAACTGGGCACTGCGGACGTGGGGCGAGCTATGGTCCTCCTGAGACCTGAGAGTTCGAGGTAGGAATTTGGCCGTGAGAAGATCCATAATAACACAAGGGTGGCTACTGGGAAGTTGGTCCAAGTAAGTCGTGACAACAATTGTCCTGAACAGAAGTTCGTCTCCTGGGAGGTTATTATTATTGGGTCGTTTAACCCTCAGTTTCCAAAACTAAGGTGATCCAGCAGGAAGGAAGAAAGAAAGGGACATACCTATAGAATGCTGATAGAAACGTGGAACCAGTACACGAAGGTGTTGCCACCCAGGATCAACGTGCATGGGAACAGCAAGTCGGGAAAGAAGAGGAAGAACAGATGAAAGTAAGATCAGTACGAATATGAAATCGAAAGAAAGCAAAGTGGGCACGAAAGACAGACGTCCCGAAGGCCAAGCCAATGTTTGAGTTCACCTACAAGGTCCCCGAGCGGTGCAACTGGGTGGTGGGTCCAAGTAACAAACAACAACGGTGATCCCTACAAAAATGAGCTTGGTTGGCTTCCGAGGAGTCCGTCCTACATATATGAGGCGCAAGAGGCGATGGCCCCTAACAGAAGTTCTGCCACTGAGGAGTTTGTCCCAATACTAGGGAAGACTGCGACTACCCACAAATAGAGTGGGGCCACCGATGGGGTTGTCCAGCTGAGGAGCGACAACGGCTCTGCAGGTCAACCGATACTTTGTGCCAGTTTAGATTTTTAAGCAGGCTTGCAGCGTCGGATGATACTGAGAGCCAGGAGGCAGAGTTGCAGCTGGTTGGATCCAAAGTTGGAGTAGGATTAGGTCCCTGATCCATCGGACTCCACAGTCCTGGTTTTAACCCATTAACTACGGCATGTGTATCTTTTCTACAGTTTCGGGATCGGATATTTCCGTCATTCGCAGTTAATGGGTTAACCACAAGTAGTTACAAAAAATCACGCATTTAATATTGAAATGTAGAGCAGAGAGCTACATCATACCGGAAAGATACCGAGGCCTATGAAGAACGAAAAATACAGCGAAGCAAGGGAAGCACAAGACAAAAAACAGCTACAAGCTCGGCAGATGCCAAGAATGGGCCTGAAATAAAAGTTGTTGGCCAGTAGTGGCAGGCACCAAATGTGAAGTACATAAGGCCAAAACATTCCAGTCAAACCGAGCAGAAACAGCAAGCTATTATCAGTAAAATGCGTAAAATCAAAGGAGCAGCGCAGTTAGTGTGTGAAAGAATGGATTGCGTGAGTAACATATTACAGCCAGTGCCGGCAGGGAGGAGTAACAAACCTATCCTCCTAGCGACTTTCATAGGCGCTACCAGTAGAGAGCCAATTTTACTAATTCGATTACGTTGATGCGGTACGGCTCCAGCTTGCTCATCATCAAATTGTACAGAAAACGGTTGAAATTAGCCACCTCTGCGAATTTTTGACTACAGCAAATGCCAACAGTAAACTGTGAGCGCGTTAAGACTAACCAGGAGTAAAAGCTTAGCATATTTATGCATCGCAATGCTCAGACACTTCAAGTTGCAGTCACGGTCAAGGCAACGTAATCGGTTAAGTTGAGTTGGCTATACGCTGATAGTGCCGATGACGATCACTAGTGAGAATCGGGCTTTACGAACGCGGAGTGAGGCCTTGGGCAGTACAGGTGAGCAGTCAATACGCAACAGCAGTTACGCGGCTTGATGTTGTGAAGAAGTACAGGATCATAGTCAATAAAAACAGGAGTTATGTGTCATAAATAAAAGCGTGTGTTATGTCGGCATAAATAAGGGCGCTACCCAGTACCTCGTCTGTCAGCGCAGGTAGCAAATTAGGCCCGGTCGTTCAATACCACGGAAGGCAGGTGATGGTCAGGCCTCACCTCCGCACAGGCAACAAAGGTTCTAAGCAGCAATGTCTGCTCCGTATTTCGGCTTCGGCACAAAGCGATAAGCAAGCAATTTAGGGCATTGTCAGGATAATACGACAACAAGGAAGATAATTGTGCATTCAAGTCTCATCACATAAAGCGCAGGTAAACAAAAGAAGCCGCAGTAGAGGCTAAGATATCCCCTCCAGTTAGAATGTACTGTGTAGGTATGGTTCGAGTGAGTGCAAAGTTGTGCAGCGCATATGTGTAGCACTACCGCATTCATTTAGTTTCAATTTGAGCTCAGCGCCAAACAGCCAGCAGCGAAAGTATTGTAGCTGGATCAAATTATACAACTACGGGGTGTCCATACGGTCTCCTTATGTAATTTGGTAGATTCTCTTGAACAGATTGTAAAGAGACTGTATGAAAACCCGATGTATAGCACAGAGTTTAAATCATCCTCAGTTCACTGGGAGCATACTGGCAACAAAGCAAAGGTCGGACACATACGTACATGGCTGGCGTGCGGATGGTTATCACAACAGTGGAGGAAGTACGCTATTACGAGTCACTGAAACTGAATCATACTTTACACCAAACGCTATTACCTGTAACACTGCACCGGTAAAAAACAAGACCTAAATGTCGCTGCGTCGCATTACATTTACTTCACTATATGCCACAGTGACCACACGACGGATACTGCATGTTCTAACCAATAGCTACGACATGCACCGAGGCGCAACCTGATGCTAAAATATTTGTCCGTGAGCAGTGAAAGTTTGCATCAAACTTTGATACAAAAATGCAGGTACGCGGCTGCTGCCCTCATTGACGTATGCTATTATGCCTTTTTCATCAATGAATAACGCCCAAGGAGCACTCCCTTTGGTAGGACAAAACCGACAAGAGCCGGCAAGACAATGATAGCCCCGGAACATAAAGCAAACAAAGGACGTTTTACACTGTTTCAGGGGGCCAGAATATCTTCGCCGATGTAGGGAGTCCACCTGCCCCTAGCCAATTAAGTGGGTGACGTACTGAGGGTCAGTTGCGCTACACTCCGCGAGGGGCAGCTCAATTGCCGTGTCCCTTGATACGCCACACGCAACAAGTGCACCTCAAGATCACCGTCAAGGACGGCGCCAGCCGTAATTGCAACGCAAAGCCTAAACGACCACAGGAAAGGGCAATACCCGGTCCCACTCCAGGCCAGTAACGATTTGATTCTGCCTAAGATCAAGTGCATCGTAAGTTCATCGTCAAGGCTGAGGACACAGCAATTGCCGAGCACAGCGTACAATGACATTGGAGTACGGTACGCAATTCTTAGTCTGACTCCATGCCAGTTGCGACCGATCCCTTCACCGTCCACATTAAAGCATCAATTTTTGTACGAAGAACACTATTGAAAATGTGAGAGAATGGACATAACGAATGACAATATGACTAATTAGGCTTTGGAACGATTGCATTTCAAGTTTAACGTCAAGGACTACCTAGAGCGAACGTTAGAAAGAACATTCCTCTGTCAAGGTGTCTACTAGATTGTCTATTTCCTACTTTAGCATTTCTTAGCACCCCTAGAGAGAAAATTTTAGCACTTTTCTTATTTCAATTTATGAGATAAGTGCACAATACAAAGCTCTTCAAGTTTTAAGCCTAACATCTTGTATGCCAAGTACTGCTAAGTACTACTATCCCAAGTAGGTACGGTAGCTACAATTCAATACATAGCTACCTATTTTTCTTTCTCAAGTTAAATCCGCATCACTTTTTAGATCCATACTGCAAGCTGTTTCTGGACAAACTATTTGATTCCGGTATCGCTAAATCTACTGTTCGCAATTTAGATTTTTTATCACTCACTTCCATACAAAAGCGAAGCCACCGTCAGTACAATAAACTTTTTAAGAACTATCCTCTCCAAAGCTCACCCACATATTAATTTTAGGTTTTCATACGAAAATACGTTTACCTTAGGTTCATATTTTAAATTCAAAGACAAACCTCCCACACATCTTCTGTCCAGTGTTGTCTATAAATTTTAGTGCAGAAGCTGCAATGTTTCGTACGTTGGCAACACTGGACAACATTACAAAGACCACATTGATCAAAATTTAGGTATATTAGAAGAACTGGCTTACCACTTGCCAAACCCACCCATTCAGCTCCCCGTCTTAATACTGAACAAACAATCATTCCATTAGCAGGAATGAGTTCTTAATCATCGACTCTTCTAACAACAGAACTGACAACTTTAGACTCTCTCTACATCTATAAAACAAAACCCAGCCTCAATACAATGACCACAGCTGTACCTCTCATCATGATTCATAACTGATTTTTCTTTCTTCCAACTGTACCAGCCCCAATCCCTCCTCTCATTGACGGTACTTGACTGCTTCTTCCTAATCGCCCGACTGTAGAAGAATTCACGTCAGGCCTCTCCAAATCTGCCCCGGTCGTTCGCGTTTAACACCTCACACAGTAAACATCAGTCTCCATTAGAGTAGAAGAATTAAATTATCCCCTTTTTTTAAATGAATTTGCTTCCTTTTTTAGAATTTACACCTAACTTTTCAGTGTCTGAAAATGGGAGAAGACGTCCCGAAACGGCATATTTGTACTTTAGGATTAGTCGACCTTATATCTAATATCTGTTAAATTGATCGCGTTACAGCAGTTATTCTGAATGAACGACTGCAGAAATAACTACACATGACGCAAGCATACTGTATTTTTTGTATTTTTTGCTCGATTTTAGCACTTCTTAGCAACTTGTCTACACGTTGTCTGTCCGACTCCATACCAGTGCGATTTGAACCTTGATCTTCCATACTGAAACATCCATTTTTGTACCCATATATCGCTCAACTCCTGAAAGAAAGTCTTTTCAGGTGGCAAAGGATCATTTTGCTTTACATCACGTGCACTCCAAGTTCATTAAGTACTGTGTTTGTTGTAATCGTAATGCAAATCTTGGGATGACCGATAGGTAGGCAATTTATATTTTCCAACTATCAATTATGGTCAAAGCCTCACACTCTTATTTGAAAAACCGAGCCCCTGAGTGACAACTGAAGCAAGAATTTTCCCAACTGTAAAGCTGACCAACCTCTAGGATAGGGGTTGTAGCGCCCTCCCTACAAATATGTAGTTGAAAAATTTTTCAACGCTAATGATTTTACGGGCGACTTTTCTTCTAAACTATTCGTTTGAAAGCTCCTTTGACTGCCAATATCCTTGGTAACCAGCAAAATCAGCGAGTTTGCAGACTTCTGCCATAAAAACACGCTCTGCCAGTGAACATACTCGCTACCAGGTTATTCTTTGTTCTTTATTAAGAAATGTTTCCTACGTCGGTCCAAGTGTGAACAATGCGATTAGCCACTACTACAATATAATACTACCAGGCTTTCTTGCGCAATATTTTCAACTTTTAGAGAACTTCTGGGTCTGAAACTGCAGTAGTTGAAAGCAGTTAATAGATCATTTAAGTGAAACAAGGTGTAAATTTATCGTACCAAATAGTTACTGAGTTTTAAATTTATAGAAGATCTTAGATTTTATCTTCACAGAAACTCTGTAGTGCCTGTGTATAGACCACGCTGCACGTAACTGACTGAAAATTAATTGATGAAACAGAAGAGATAATAGCACCCCGGAATCTTTTCACGCGTAAATACTAAGACTGTCGAGTCATAAGACACAAGGTTCGACTCCGACCCGTTCTCTGACTCCGACTACTAGAATAGCCGTTCGTCTAACTCTGACTTGTAGTATTTTCTTAGGAGTCCCACTACTTAACGTAACTAGCATGTGGTACGACTGTCGACTCGGACCAACAATAAAGTAGGTAGCTACCAATGTATATATAACATACACATGGATAAAGATACTCTTTTCTTGCTTACAGTTTGTCAATATTTTGCATCATTTTTGGGCAAGAAATTAAAAAAAAATAATAGGATATAGAGTAGCTATTTTATTCCGATGCCTGGAACATGTGATGTGGGTATCCGATTTTAATTCCACCTAATACTTGCCAACTTTGATTCTGTAACCCTAGGTAACTTTTTTCTTATTTACTGGCATTTATTTGGTGTTCCCGCTGCTAATGCCACTCTGCCACCCACTTATGCCTCACCGTACTACTCTCTCAAACTACTGGCGTTGTCCCCAGAAGGGCCGCACCGCCCTCTGGAAACCGTTGATACGCACCACTTCACTACTGCGACGGGCGGAAGGTACAGTACACGACAGGGTGATCTCAAGTTCGTANTATGCCTCACCGTACTACTCTCTCAAACTACTGGCGTTGTCCCCAGAAGGGCCGCACCGCCCTCTGGAAACCGTTGATACGCACCACTTCACTACTGCGACGGGCGGAAGGTACAGTACACGACAGGGTGATCTCAAGTTCGTAATGTGCAGACAGATGAATTAGTTTATTAATTTGAAACGATTTGAGGAGTTGGTGAGTATTGGCCGACGCAGGAATATAAATGGCGCAAAGCATCTCAAAGAGATAGAAACTCTTGCTCACTTTACGGCCATTATAAAGAAGCATGCCTCTCAAAAATAATAAAAAAAAGCGAGCTACTGACACTCAACCTTGAGATACGCTATTAAGCTCCTTGGAAGAGAGATGCACCAAGGAGCCCAGAAAAGTGAAGGGAGGGGCCTGGAGTCGCAATCGATTATAGATGCGATAACTGCAGCCACAACAAAGCCTGGCAACACAGACACACAACACACACGTTTGGCACACTGATACGCAGAAGCCCAATGTTTGCAGTCCACAGACGAACGCCCCACGCAATGTGTACCGCAGAGTCCTCAAGATATTGAGGCACGTCAGTTTTAGAACTGACAACAGAATGCGTCTATGCAAATGGATTTACAACGGCGTTCGTTAAGAATGATTCATCGATAGTTCATGTTCAAGTAGTATTGTGTAGAACATTTTACTAGCGCATCAGAGACATAATGTCTATATCGCATCGAACTATTCCTGTGGTTTAATACATGCAGGCTCGTGCGCTACTAGGGCGCGAAGTACGTCTCGTTTTAAATTATTATTATTATTACATTGGTTTTGTCCTGCTTTCTGAAACTAAGACAGTCAATAGCGATCTAAGATGATTTACTCGGCTTGCAGCCGGAACCACAACGTTGTGCTCAGGTGGCAAGAGACAAAGGATGAAAAGAGAAGAAGACAGAAGAAAGAAGCGCTCGTGCGGTCGGTCCCTTCTGTGGCCCTCCGCACGGACGAAGGTAAAAGCCCCGCAGAAAAAGTCGGTCACCTCGATCGGCGGCCCACATCGCGGGACAGAAAGGAAATATAGAGAACCTTCCTAACTCTACAAAACTAACCTTCTCAGCTGGAACTCCGGCCAGATGCTACATCCCCTGCGAAGAAGGCACTCGGGACCCTAGGGTGCGTGATGCCCAAACATATTGTGGCAGGAAAAGGGCCCGCAAGAATATGCCCCCAAGGGCTCTTGTTTTAAATTATCAATGATTTTTGTCTCGGCTTTTCTGTCGGTAGGTCTCAGATTATAAGCGAACCCGGATGAGTTCTAAGTGGTCAGTGCGCTACTGACAAGAAAAAGGCGCAAGTTGTGCGTCTCCATCCCCCGGGCACGGCTGAACGCTTTGCTCAACTACGCCGCACTTGGGAGGGAAACGAAAATCAAGAAGATGCAAGTCTAGCGGGAATAGGTCGGCCACCTCCCGAAACAGAAGGGTAAGTATTGAGAGCCTATCCAACTTGACAAAACTAACCTCGTCAGCAGGAACTGCTGCAAGCTGCAACATCACCTGCGGAAAAGGCACTTGGGACCCTTGGGTGCGTGAGGCCCAAATATGGTGTTAAGATTCATCGATAAGAATCCTGATATCTAGACCTATCCCGTATACGGTAGGTACATTAAGATCTTAGTTTTCGAAGGTACAACCATTGTTATCAGCGGGAACGAATAAGCCACTCGAATGATGCGTACAAGTTCAACCGTTTGGTTCTCGTGTGATGAAGAGGCGTAACTACGCACCATACAGCTCATCCCATTGCTTCCCAGAGAGCGGCATTGATTTGAAAATTATCTAACTGGGCTGACAGTACAGCCGCTGCTGCAGTAGCCATGCGACATCCAACACAGTCATGCTGTCCAGTGCTGGTGATAGGGCCAGCAAAACAACAGCGGGCAGCACTGGACAGCTGCAGCGGCCACGTAACAGCCGACACTGTCCAGCGCTAGAGGGCCAGCAGAACAGCCACAAACAGCACAATAACTTCACTCCATTACTCGGTGGCGTGACAATTACGAACTCTACTGAAATGCAGCGACGGCAGATCGATGAGTAGCTGTAAAGGTCACAGGACATGTAGCCTCCACTCGCGCACACACACCACAGTTCCATCGACCGCATGCATCCTTTGAAGGCAATAACAGGCCCCTTCTTCTCCCTGATACCGAGCCTCTCAGGACCATTTGTCAATGACCAAACTAACAGTTAAGGCCGCCCCAAGTAACACTTCAATGACCAGAAATCAATAAGGGTTCGCTGCCGCGTATTACTCATTTACATATTGAATACATTCCACAAACTCTGACAAGAATATATTGACGTACTATCCCTCTCCGACTTCGTACCACAAGTTACGAAACAAAATACGGTTTCTCGCAGGAATTAAGTAATGGGAGTAAGCTTAAGACACATTTTTTTCTAAATTACTTTGCAAATACTGCTTCTAGATCATATAAATGTTCGTGAATTAATTATTATTGCAGATACTTTAACATCAAGTCTACAGGTAATGACATTTCCCATAAATTTCAAAACGGCAGCAACGGACGTTGCGTGCTGCACAGTTGTGCTGGGAGTCCCGTTAACGATCGCTAGGCCAAGTCCGGTCTTTGTTATGACACTCGGCGCGCTGAATCAGCAAATTTGCTTGATGCGCATAGCTATCATGCGGGTGCTTACCTTTGGGTAGGGGGGAGGTGGGTCGCTGAACCTTGCGTTTCGGCGTCATAGTTCTTAGCAACCCGTCGTCGGCTCCAGCTGTACTTACACGGTGGCGGGTCGTTGAACCTCGCATTTCGGCGCCCTAGTTCTTAATGACCCGTCGTCGGCTGCAGCTGTACTTACTCCTCTGGGGCCAGTTGGCCTTTGTCTGCCGGACGAACCTTGCAGTGCGTGTGGGCTTCCCAGGGGAAGGTGCAGTCAAAGTTGTCTTTACCGTTACCTTTTTTTACACTAGTTACAATGTTAGGAAACAATGCGTACAAGCTAATTTAGGAAGCAATGAGTACAAGCTAATTAACATATATATATATATCTTTGCTAATTCCAATTAGTCACTTTCAATGATAGTTCCAATATTCCAATTATTCATTTTAAATTACTGTCCAATTATTCATTTTAAATTACTGTAGAAACAACGTTTCACATTCGCTTTGTATCTGAACGCAAGGCGGAGTCTCGAAAGTTCGGTCAGTCGTCAAAGGGACAATGTTCTTGTCATTTTTTTATATTGCTGTCAGGAAACTTCTAGAATTTGCACAACGTGGCCTGTGGAGATGCCACAGAGCGCCAAGCGCGCATAGAACTAAAGAAAATTACGCTAAGTAGGTACTTATACTTGTAAATTAAG
>LQNS02278075.1:4732217-4743735 GCA_001587735.2 Parhyale hawaiensis
TGCGCCATACATGCATTGTATGTCAGTATCCCTGAGTTTGTTGTTCAATTCAATAAGTTACCATTCATGTCAAAAATCAATTAACTTCGTGTCACTAATAATTAAATCAATAACAATTTGTATTCTCGTAATCTATAATTCACAATAAATATTATATATATATGATTTAAATAAATGTAAATGGCGCATGAACAGAAAAACCCTAACAACAAAAATGAAGATTTTTCGGGTATAAATAAGTTGAGTAAGGTACTGAGATAGTAAAATGCAATATTTAAGTTAGTTAGTTATAGTTAGGAAGTTTAAGCCTCCGTTTCCGAACAAAACGATATCACAGAGGAAAGAGCAAGGGACATGAAGTATGTCAAGAGAAACGGGGAACCCATGCACGACGGTGTTCCCACCACACAGGATCAACGCGCATGGGAACAGCAAGTCGGGAAAGAAGAGGAAGAACAGATAAAGCATGTGCAAGTAGGATTATGAAATCGAGAAGGAAGCAAAGTAGGCACGGAAGAGAAACGTCCCGAAGGCCTAGCTAATGGCTGAGGTCACCTACACGAGCCCCCTTGGGGTTGCCTGGCCCCATAGCATAGGATGGACGAACCTAACCCTATGGCCCATCCTATGCCCCTTGAGGGGTTGCAATATTTAAAGAACAATTCAGTTCAGTGAAATAGAAAATTTAATTCAATATCTACAAGCACTGCCATCAATTTGTAGAACATCCGCGCATCGTTTCTGCCGTGAGTTTGTAGAAGTAGTAAGGGTTTCAAAGGGTATATCGTCCCCAACAATTCTAAATTTATTCCATCAATGGCTGTTTCCATCAAACTGTCTTCCATTTTCATAAACATGCCTTGAAAGGCTGCCTCATAGGTTTTCAATTGGATTCAGGTCCGGGGATTTAGATGACCAATCCAAACGACGGCATTGTGAAAGGAAAACCATTCCTTCGTGTACTTGGCACAAGGTATTGTAGCACATTATCTTCTCGAAAAATGGCTTGATTTTGTTCAAGAGATTGAACAACTGTAGAAGACTGTTCTGTAGAACTTGGGTGCTCGCCACAGCACTTTGTCTACCCTTCATTTCAACTAAGCTAGCCTTGCATTACAGGAAGGTGCTCCATAAATCACAAGTGACCCTCCACAAAACGGCCGCTCAGAAAAAACGTCCCTTTTCCTCAAATCATAACCAATATCACTGACAACTATCCAGACTATACAAATTAATTTTTTTATCGGAAAAAAATCACAGTCCTGAGTTTTTGATCAGTCTGAGTTCCGCTATCTTTCACTCACTCCGCGGCAACTCTTAATGCTTCTTCTTGAGTACGGGGGCCGTCATTTTTGTTCTCGTAAATGAAATTCTTGGAATCGGGTAAAGCTGCCAGCACACAGAGTCGACGCGAGGCGATTTGCTTCTGCCCGTACTTTTCCATTAATTCCTAAGCAAATAATTCTGACCCCCGCACAAAAAGGCGACGCAATGTTGCTCAACGCTGAGCAACGTTGCGCAACACAGACGATCCATTTGTAGTTCTATTATTTCCTACCTGATAAAATAGTGGCCCCGCAACACCCAGCCCCACCCCCAGCACACAAAAGCGACGCGATTCGATGCGACGCAACGCCACACGACGCAACAAGGAGCGATGCTGTTATAGCAGTGTCACAAAATCCAGGCAACACCACGCGATGTTTTGTAGCAGTACACGTTTTCCACCAAAATGTGATGTATGTATGTGTGTATATATATATATATATATAATATATGTAGCCTATGCTAGCATGCATATGAATCTTTATCTTTATATATATTGGGATTTTTGATACCGCACATCAGCGGTTCCAAAACTTTTTTGATACGCACAATTCCGCGTTTTAGTGGATGATCGGGGATACGTGGCATAGCAATGTATATATGATAGTTGCCTCCGCCAAGGAGGTTATGTTTTCACCGGGTTTGTCTCTCTGTTATTCTGTCTGTTATCAAGGTAACTTAAAAAGTTATAAGCCAATTTTGACGAAATTTGCAGGGATTGTTAGGTATGTTAATAGGAACAGGTGATTAACTTTTGGTGAAGATCTGTTTATTTGTTTCTTTGTCTGTCTGCCTATTTTTTGTTAGTGCCATAACTTAAAAAGTAATGGACAGATTTTCATGAAATTTGCATGAGTTTTGGGGTTTATTACAGAGAGTAAATGATCAAATTCTTGTGATGATCTCTTTGTTCATTCGTTTGTTTGTCGCTGTGTTTGATTTTGTTTGTTAGCGCAATATCTTAAAAAAATATGGAAGGATCTTTATGAAATTTCCATAAATTGTTAGCAATTATATTATTATATTGAGTAGTTTAAGTCTCCGTCTCCACAGCAACGGCAATCTAACAGAGGAAGAAGCATGGGACACATAGTGTGACGATAGACACGTGGAACAGCAAGTCGGGAAAGAAGAGTAAGAACAGATTGAAGAAAGACCAGTAGGAGTAAAAGATGGGAAGGAAGCAAAGTGGACACGAAAGACAGCCGTCCCGAAGGCCTAGCTAATGGCTAAGGTAACCTACACAAACACCCTGGGAGCGCTACTCCCCATAACATGGAATGGGCGAACCTAACTAACGTAATCCTATGGCCCATCCTATGCCCCCTTAGGGGAATTGTTAGCAATGTTAAAGACACAATTGATTAAATTTTGGTGATAATCGGTTGGTCCGTTTGTTTGTTTGACTATTGTTTGTTAAAAGGTTTGATAGCGCAATAACTCAAAAAGTTAGGAACGGGTCTCCAAGACAATTACGGACACTGCTATTATTACGGCACAAGTGATGAGATTTTGGTGTTGATACAAGAAAATTATGGCTTCAAAAAAATTATTTCGTTACCGCTGCCTTGCTTGGCGGAGGTATGCACTCTCAGAGTGCAGCTAGTTTGCAACGAACTTCGGTTGTTGTTTTTCTTTGGTAAATTTTAGGTAGAACTAATATAGAATTGACTAGAACGCCTCGTGGCGTTAGACCATCACCCGCGGTGAGGGCAAATTCAACGAAGATATTTTTGATGGCCAGCTAAACCTTCTCATATGGATGCTAGGGTTAGGGCAGAGCGCCCAGTTCAGATCTCTTAATAACATAAGAAAAACAATAGAACGCGTCGTGGCGTAAGACAATCTGCCGTGGTGGAGGCTGCGTAAAGACAATCTGCCGCGGTGAAGGCAAATCAACGCCGTCATTTTTTAAGGCGAGCAAGGCCTAGTGTTATGATCTCACATCTAGATCAACCCACAAAAACTCCTACAAAAAATTATGAACATTGCTCAACTCCTCCAACCACTTATTCGGTGGACAGACAAACAAACCAACAAACAAATCTATACACAAACTCAAATCTTCAGCGAAAACAATATCAACGCTCTTCGCTTGGCTCGCGGGTGATAAAAATGTTTTGTGTTTGATAGAAGAAGATATAATATTTATGCTTAAGGGATCATTTAACTATGGAAAGTTTAAGCCATTCTACATATTTAGCCATTTGAAATAATGGCACAATTACGCACTTTGCTTAATAAGTTGACATAGGGTAACATGTCTAGTACCCGTCCACCATGCTAGTAGCAGTCCACTTGGAACTAAAAAAAAGTTCCAGTGGGAAAACTAGCAGTGTTAGAAAGCCGTACATAGGCTTAAACTGTAGTCTAAGTAGTGCCGCAACATCCCTGGAAATGACGGGCACGGGCGAAAAAAAAATGGTGATGGTTTCCACATTTTTTCATGTTTTTAGTAAAAAAAATAAGAAAACCACCACCCTTAATTTTTGTTCTACTTTTTTTCGCCCGTCATTTTCAGGGATGGTGCGGCACTACTTAGCCTACGTACGGCTTTCTAGCACTGCTAATTTTCACACAGGAATTTCTTAGTACCAAGTGAACGGCTACTAGCATGATGGACTAGACATGTTACCCTAATAATATATAAAGCTTTGACTATATAATAGGCAATAAAACTGTAGAACTGCATAGGCAATTCCGAGGTAAGATTTGCCTACCAGTTTTTTTTCAACCTTATCCTTGCATCAATCTACACCTCTACAGTACAGCTACTGGATTTTGGTGGGTAGGAACGAAAGTAAAGAGATGGACGAATATTCGGAGTGCAATGGCAGGCAATTGTCATAGAAAATGCTTCCAACTACACCATTGGTTTTATTATTATTAGATTCAGTGTTTAACCAACCTAGACGCAGCGAGGCCATTCAAGAGTGAAGCTCAACTGAAAACAATATTACGCTTTTTCATCAGTAGGAATATTTCATCTAAGCATTCCTGCCGGAAAAACTCTGTTGGCTCAGTGCGCTATTACAGGCAAGAAAAAAGGGGCAAAGAATAGAAAAGACACTCGAGTGGACGGCTCCTTTTGTGGCCTTCCACACGAAAGAGACCAGAGGTGTCCCACGTACTAGGTCGGGTATCTGGATCGACAGCCCACCCCCACGGAACAGAAAGGGAAAAGTAGAGAGCCTACCTAACTTTACAAAACTAACCTCGTCAGCAGGAACTGCGGCAAGCTGCAACATCTCCTGCGGAAAAGGCACTGGGGAACCTTGGGTGCGTGATGCCCAAATATATTGTGGCAGGGATACTACACCACTATTGCTTTTAGCAACAACATATCATTGAGTTTATACACGAAAGCTATAACAAATACAAGGCAGATGCCTACACCTGCTTAAGACGGTGGTTACAGAAAGAATGATGCTATACCTCTAACGCAAACTGAAATGGAGTTAAAAATATCGGTAACTGTATCTATCGGCTACTTAGTCATTACCCAAGTTTTTATGCTGTATGAAACCGATATATTTCACACCGAGGAACATCTAATTTATTACACTGTACCATTCTTACCATGAATTATCACATTCTTACTTTTATCGTAGTTATAGTTTCAACATTTTCTCGGAATTTATCTCAATGCCTTTTTTACTCAAATGCCCCTTTAAATGAATTCTGCAAAATTTTCTCTCTGCATGCTGCATAGAAAAAAAAAACAGGGGGTGCGCGGCGTACCCCCGTGCAACGCTTATTACAAGACTACAGTAGTGACCCGAGCCGTCATTGTAAATAACGGCAGAAAATTAATAATTTACAGAAAACCCCGTTGTGATTTTTACTTTTCAGACGGCTTCTTAAAATAATTCAGCATTTTGCCTGAAAGACTATATAGCAATTGTATGGCAGTCAAGTGGCATCTCCCGTAGCACCTTTGAACATGCACGATCTTGCAGGCGAGCTCAGGTCCCTCAGCTGGAGTTCTCCACCCAACAAACCATTAGGCTAAAACAACAAACCATTAGGCTAAATGGTGCCAAAGTACATTGACCAGAAAATTAATAATTAGCCTTGTCTTCAGCGCGTGAATTTCTTCCTATCTTATTCCCAGAGAGAGAATAGATTTACCTATTTGCTTCCTATCTTATTCCAATAGAGCGTGACATAAAAAATATAAATACCTATACATAATATACAGAGCCTGGCCCGATGGTTATCGCCGATTATACGATGGCGATGGTGTGAAGACCATCGCCATCGAAAAAACTACGACATTACGATGGAACATCGCAAAATCCATCGGCGATAGCGATGGTCCGAAGGAAATAGTATCAAACAATCGGGCGATGGCCATTTTCTCCATTTGCGATGGTGTTATGAGGAAGAACTGGTCCGATGAAATGGCTGAACATCCCATCGGTGAAGCATACACTGGACATCGTCATCGTTTGTACTTCCGATGCCGATGAAGCAATGAAATAATGCTACAACTACAGAAAAAAGTTTGCAACATTTGTTTTTTAGAATCATTAAAACAAAGAGTGGGTTACAAAGTTAATTTGGTGAATATTTCGAAGAGGCCAGTAATGACATATATTTTTGTTGACAGTTTTAGAGCAAATAAGACATTCTAAGACGTTTTTCATGAAACGGGTTCCCCGCAAATGCTTAGTTTTTTAGATATTTGACTATAAAGTTGCCATTGTTACTTGTGAAAGAATTTAAGATGCGCGATTACGGCCGTGGCGAGGCATCAAGAACGAAGCTTCGTAATAGTTTTTCGGCAACAACGTTGCTCTTACTCATTAAGGTTAGGCAAGCAAAGACTGGTTCTGCTAATATCCTACGAGAAATATATATAAAAACAGTGTGAAGCGACATCGTGCTAGTCGTAATGGCGAATCTTATTTTCTCTCATACGAAAACAATGAGAACCTCGAAGTGAAATATTTCGGAAACTAAGCGTTTGCGACGAAAACGTTATTTATGAAAAACGTCTTAAAATTCCTTGTTTTACCTAAATATTTCAACAAACATACTAAATGTCATTACTGACCTCTACGGCAAATGACAGTTTACTTTAATATATTCCCCAGATCTAACGATATCAATTACTATTACGGGTTTGAAAGGTCATTAGATTGAGAGCATATTAGCGACTAGGCAAATAATATTAAACTTTGAAAAGCTGGCCTTAATTAATCCTAATAACCTGGGCTTTACATTTCGCACCTTTTATCAGGTAGGAATAGTATTACTGGTGTAAAAATCGCAAACAGGACGAAGTTATACGAGATGCTGCTTTTGTTCTATGTCTGTGATTTGAGATCTTAGTATTTTTAAGATGTGCTAATGCGATGGCCCATCGCCGATTGTGACGCCCTGCGATAGTCATCGCCGATGGTTATTTCATCGTAAGTCATCGCCGATGAAAATAGGCGATTTTTCGTTCCGATGGAGCGATGGCATTGCATTCTCCATCGTAAGTACGATGGCGATGGCCATCGTACCATCGATTTTGCCATCGTACAATAATCGGAGATGCCGAGCTCTGATAATGTATATATAAATGAACAATAGAAACACGACGTTAATTATTACATAGTATTAATTCACTCTATAACTGCATAAGCTCCAGCAATATGTTCCAACTAAGCGGCGAAGTTATTAATATTGAAGCTATTTTTTTCCTGTTGTGCTAGTCAGGCCCGTCTATTTTGCAAGGTCCATGTGGCCCATGGGTCAAAAAGTTTGCCCTTACCTGTTCTAGAGTAAACTAAAAGAAATTAAAAAGGGGTTAACTAATTTTTCATGTCATCACGGTTTTTTATTTTCATAAAATTAATTTCTCAATGACCATTTATATTAAAGGAAATACTTTCTGAGAAGAATTAAGTTTTTCAGTTATAGTGTAAGTGCAGTTACGATATTGAAAAAGCGGAGAGTAAAATATATTTATCTGCTCCCTGACGAAAGGATACTTCACAGCGTGGTCTCGAACTTGGCTCACCAGGTATTTCATGTCTTTGTTTATCCCGCCATTCGAAGAGGCAGCAAGCAGCAAAATAATGGAATATCGGATAGTAATAATGCAAGAAAATTTTTATGAATGTGCACTGTAATATGTTAAGAATTAGTTGAAGCAATATTTTATAATAATTAACAAATGAATTGCATGAATAAATAGCAGCCTCAGCGTCCGTGAGCATCGCTTCGTGCTGTCTGTGTGCAGGGTCTTTCAGCATCGCGTAGGATCGCCTTGGATCGCGTCGCCTCTGTGTGCGGGCAGCCTAATACTTCACGAACTTTTCTTGGTGTAATATTCAAGTCAAATAAGGTTTGCTTATGGTTATATTAAATGCTATGAGCCTCCCTAAATCAGTGCAAAGCTGCCCCACAAGAGGAAAAGGAAGAGACATAGCACGCCAAGATAAACGTGGAAGCAAATCATGCACGAGGGCGTTCCCACACTGGATCAACGCGCATGGGTACACCAAATCGGTAAAACAAAAGGGACAGAATACAGGATCATCAGTAGGGGTACGAAAGGGGAAAGAAGCAAATTGGGCACGAAAGACAGACGTTCCGAAGCCTAGTTACTGGCTAAGGTGACCTATACCATCACCTGGGAGCGTGCGGATGGTATATTTAACCTAACCCTATGGCCCATCCTATGCGGCTATGCCCCCAGAAGGGATGAGGTTTGAAGATATACTGAACTCTAGTGACCTTTCGAAGCCTATCTACAGTGGCTGCAAATACAAAATTTACCACTGTGCCACAAACACAAAGTTATCGCTTAATTCACCGATAACTTCCTTTTCGTGAGTTGCTCCACCCCCAGCGCTACACATAAATCCCCACTACACAGTCTGTGATCTATCAGAGCTTGAGCGGAGTACACGTACGTTGTGCTGGTCCAAGGACTTCCCACTTCCCACATCCCACTTTGCGTGGTGGTATGGTTCCGGCAGGGACAGCGGCAGCTGATTTTCTAAGCATAAAGAAGGACACTCTGCTCATATTCAGTTCGACAGCTACGCGGTTCACCGGCACTCCCTGGCGAACTAGGGTCAGGGTCCGAGTCTTTTCTTCAATGGCAAGCCGCTTCCCACCCATTGTGATGCCATGGTGATTTTTGGTATGTGCCAAAATGAGTGAAAAGGAAGGAAAGTAAAGTTCCGTGGACCAGCGCAATGTAGGCACGGTACGTGTATCCTGCTCGAGCTCTGATAGAACCGACTGTGTAACGGGGATTTGAGGGTGGTGTGGAGGTCAAGCAACACACGACATACCACCCTCCTCTCTTATGTGGCATCGAATGCGAAAACAAAGTTATCGGTGAATTAAGCGATAATTTTGTTTTTACGACAAAGGGGTAAACTTTTGTTTTTGCGGCCACTGTAAGCAATCTGCATGGCAGGGAGTCGGAGACAGTCTGGGAGGATAACCTGCAAGTTTTCGGTAGCCATACATACTATTAAGGATTTTGCAAGAAATTACTCACGGGTCTAGATCTACTCATCGCGTTAGCAATCGATGCTACATCAAAACCAGATTTAACGTAAAAATATTTCTCGTTTCATGTACCAAAAGATGGACGTTCCTTCCCATGGTGTAATATCTAGTAGCCTGAACATAAAATCTGTATTTTACGATGAAATTCTAGTATTTGCAGGTTTATTTAACTTTATCATAAGCTGGTTTAGTAATTTCTGTACCTAGTACCGTGTAACTGAAAACCCAGGGAAAATGTTAGCGCCAGCAAAGATAATATTAATAAGCTGCATTTCATAAGTTTAAATGATCAAGTAGGTAGCAGAATGTGAACAGTTTTCAAGAAATATGGGACGTAAACTTATTTCCACCCCAGTAGCAATGTTGGAAACGTTCTACAGAGACCACTGGAGAGTTTATATAATTAGAAAAAGGAAAACAATGAACGGCGAAAGTGGGCAATCTTAAGTGTTGTTCACACGGCAAACATCTGGCATCGCAGATACTACTCAGCGTCAGAATGTTTTCTGGAGTGTCCTTGTCTACACAGCTGCGTGTGGCTCCTCGAGATTTACTATGGAAGTGGGCCGTCCCGCCAATTGGCTTAGCGAAGTGCGGCCTGCAAAGTTTCGTATGCCTCGTCACACTTAATTGGAGTGAATTAGAACTCAGCAAGGCGGGCACTTCTCTGTTATATCATAGGACACAGCAACACATTAGGAGACCGAGAACTACGTATGGGGGCCAAATGACTGGCGTGTGATCCTGGCTTTATACTGGAAAACACTCAACAAACGGCGGCAATGAGCAACGCACGAGAAGGCGGAATCCATAGGTACCCCTGCCAGGCTTCCCAGTGTTACCTCAATAAAAACATACCTACAAGTTCTAGTCCAATAACAAAATACAATAGGCAGGCCTATCAGTACGTGAGCATCGACTTTATGTTCTCGGCCGGCAGTGACACACTGACTCCCGTGCGGTGGCTTATATTCTGCAGCAAATTTATAATTATAGCCCATCCGGACACACACAGGTATGTATTAGGTATTATAAGAAGATTTAAGCCTCCCTAAATAAGTACTAAGCTCTTCTAAGAGAGGAAAAGGAAGGGACATATAGTATGTCGACAGAAAAACGGGGAACCCATGCACAAAGGTGTTCCCACACAGGNGTTCCCACACAGGATCAACGCGCATGGGAACAGCAAGTCGGGAAAGAAGAGGAAGAACAGACAACAGTAAGATCAGTAGGAGTATGAAAGTGGAAGGAAGCAAAGTGGGGACACACACAGACCCGTGCTCAGACATGCTTCGACAGATAAGCCGTACCTGCAGCATAGTGCAATCTCCCATCACAACGGTCGAAGACGCGGCGAGCCCGGACAGACAGATGCGTATACAAGACCAACGGGAAATACGGTACACTGTCGGTAATACAGCCATAGCTCCCCTTACGCTGCAACGGGTTATGACGACTATTTAAGTAGGTAGCGTCGGTGGGGGTGAGTTGAGACACTTTCGGTAATCTGGTAAGATGCGAGTGTTTAAACCCTTTACAATTATTCCCTTCCCTAGATTACCATTTTTTCCAGAGACAACTTTTATATATGGTTGGTAGCCAAGTCATGTGCCTATAAATTAAGTGCACTCCTATATATATATTTATTTGTGTGTGTGTCTCAACTCACCCCGTCCGGCGGGGCGTCTCAACCACCCCGATCGACGCGACAGAAACACAAATGCGTTCTACAATAAAAATGGCAATAAGTCACGGGCGACGAAGTGCGTTCTACGAACAATACTGCGATATAGGAATTTACCTACGCACGGTGACGTTCACGATACAACTATATAAATGCGCAAAGCAAATGGAGCTTTCCTTACAGAAACTACAGGCATATTTAGTGTAGTACTTTTTAATATCAGTCATATACCTAACAGTCTCCAGTAAGACGCATTACGAAGCGTAGCTGCGCGTAGGCAGGGTTTCCAATAGAACAAAAGAAGCGCGCCACACATCAATACGACAGTAGTAACGGATAAGATAAGAGGCGGCCGTTACAGGCGCGGCGACATGGTGGCAAATAAATTATTACGACGTGCTGAAGGGAAGCGAAAGCTGGGCTGTATAGGCGACCGTGTATGGCTTCACTCGTGTGTCTGCGTCCGTGTCTGCTCGGGGTTCGGTGTCTTTTGGACTTGGGTCGTGAAGGTAGCGCTATTGTGCGGGTTGTGTATTTCCTCGAGGACTCCAATCTTCACTACTAAGCAGACAATGGATAAAATTGAATGTTCATTTTAATGTTGTAGCAATTTTGTTACCATCCTAATTAAGCAGAAATTGTGAACAGCATTAGTACTACTACATTTCTTTACAGCGTTATCTTTACGTCAGCAATGCAACAATATCACGAGCCAATATTGTTCATTGATTTCATTATTATATTCTTAAAGCCTTAAATTTCGTACTACGAACATTTTATCACCAGAGTAATAAAAATGGAAGATATATTAAAGTAAAGTGGGGTAAAAAATGGATAACCCAAGTTAGGGGTAAAAAATGAACTCCCTCGATAAAATCAAAAATCGGGCCGCTGGTGAATGATACAGGATCGATTGTTGAGGATGACCAGGAAATGAGCGAAATACTAAGCCGTCAATATCAAAAAGTCTTTAGTGACAAAATTCAA
>LQNS02278075.1:4769766-4780661 GCA_001587735.2 Parhyale hawaiensis
AGTTGAGAACAGCTTTGTTTGAACCGTATTATGGCTACGATCGAATTTTCCCATATTTGGATCGGTATGCAACCCCAGCAACGTGAATATTACAAGAAATCAAATTTGGTATCGTGGTAGGTATGATACATGCAAAATGAACTTCATGTCTTTGTTTAGAAACTGACAATAATTTTTTCAAGTGCGAGCTGAAAGAAAACAGCTGTGGTTGAAATTCCTTGCAGTGAAAATCAGAGCTTCTTACACGTTGAATTTCCCTTATCCTTTATTGAAGAGCGTAACACACGAAGGAAGGAAGGAAGGAACAACGCTATTAATATTATAGATAGAAAGAAAGCAAATTATTATGCGGTACTATTAACTCAGAATGTTGAAATTTTATAAAACTAGACTTACTAAATAAGTAGCTACCTAATTCATCTAATTCATTCTAAGAGAAATTGCTTTTGTACATCGCGTCACTGTGAACGACGTCAAAGGTATCAGCTGTCTGTGGGTGTGGGGTTTCACTCATGTGTCGTATTTCGCGTCAGTGTGAATGGCACCTAGGTATCAGCTGTCTGTGTCCCGTACGTACGTATATATTGCAGCATAGATGTCTTATTGTATATTTGCCAGAACTCTTGTTATAAGTGATGTAGAAGAAATATAACTTTTTGGGTTACGCTCACAGGTCGTACTGGTAGAGTTTATATTTGTCAACGTACCAATATCGGGACAGCACTTACCAATTTTCCGAAAAAAAAAATAAAGGCACAAGGAAAACATGAGTAGCTATACAATTCAAAAATTTACATAAAATACTTCCGGTTGATATTCTTTGGAAACTTCTTACTCTTATAGAAAAAGTGGCTCTTTCACGTGCAATGTCTCTTTTCTCTAGAATGCTTCATTCAAGAGGTATCGGCATTCACAATCTTTTTCCTATGGTTCGCGGTTCACGACCTCCGCCGCGCATGGCGCTTTCAAAGAATAGCCTGTGTATAAAATTCAAAAATTTAGATTGAATACTTTCGCTCAAGATATTCTTTTGAAACTTCGTAATGTTAGCTATAGAAAAAGAGTTGCTCTTTCACGTGAGATGAGTATCTTTTCTCTAGAACGCTTCGTTCGAGAGATATGGGCGTTCACAATCTTCCTACTATGGGTCGCGACGTCACAAACTCCGTCCCGCATGACGCTACAAATAAAAATATATATATACAATTCAAAAATGTAGATAAAATACTTTCGTTCAAGATACTCATTTGAAACTTCGTAATGTTATAGAAAAAAGAGTTGCTCTTTCACGTGAGATAAGTCTCTTTTCTCTAGAACGCTCAGTTTGAGAGATATGGGCGTTCACAATCTTTCTACTATGGTTTGCAAGGTCACGAACTCCATCCCGCATGACGCTACAAAAAAGATCGTGAGTATACAATTCCGTTTAAAATTTATTCAATTCCCATCGATTGCAATATCAAGTACACACCTTAGGCTCTCATGTCATAGCCATCAATTTATTCTGGTGCTGCTTATATTAAAATTATTGAAGCTACATAAAAAATACGAGTATCTTACCTCAATATTCTGACGCATATTAATTGATCAAAATTAAAGGCCAAGGAGTTGGCTTCCCAGACATAAACCAGGAGCGGAAACTGCCAAAATAGCAAGGAATATGAAAGCTGAACCTAATCAACAGCTCGAGGTAAAGCCAAAACAAAGTGACAAACAACAGTAGAATTGCCAACACGAGATTATTATCGAAGTCCACCAAGCCCAAGACAAAACATCAAGATCTTTAATTTAAACCGGCTATAACACGGCATCATGCAATTACAATTAGAGTCCTCCAGAAACACGCAAACCGCAGAACACCACAGCCCCACAAGGCAAGACAATGACAGACAATGAACCATGGCCCCCCCAGACACACTCTCGGATAACCCACCAACAGACCCTGCCAACACACACGGCACTGTTGTCTACACATCTACGTTTTTGCTTCACTTCAGCAGGATGCAAGAAGCAGGGTTACCGAAGCTGAGTTGGAAAGTTGACGTTTGAACTTAGATTTTAAAACTAAACGATACCCGACTCAGACTTGTAAGATTCGAACTGCATAGTACTATAAGTATGTACAGTAGCTATTTAAATGGAGCATCAGCATAATTAGCATATGTAAGCTATCAACGATGTATGAAGTATATAGGTACATCATATACTAAAAATGACCGTCGTGTGTTTATAAATTTATATTTATTTATATGTTCGGTGTCACGCTCTTAGCGAAATAGGCGGAATTTAGCCCACAGATGATTTCGTTGCATGAGCTATTCTTCTCACTTTGACGCAATGGTCAACGAAACCGACAAAACATAAGTTTTCACGGGCAGTAGACAATTATTTCTTCTAGCTTACTGTTTTCCTCTGACGAAGCAGTTTTCTCTTCCTAGGTCAAAATTTGAGCACCTCAAATGAAACAGATATTTGAGGTGGGAGACGGTATCAACGGTATCTTTTGCTACGGAGCGAACACATTGTATATAAGCTGCCATTTTGTTCAAGTTTGTTGGAGTGTTTAACTCAAGATGTTACTTCTGCCTGTCTATTTAGAAGACCTAAGGATGACAGCACGACAAAGGATCAATGAAGAAAAGAAGAAAATTAAGAAGCAAATAAGAAGAGGAGATTCCGCACCGGCCTAGAGTCATAAGACAAACGTATAGGTTATTGCGTGAATTTTTCACGCACGGGTCTAGTCTACAATATAATAAAGACCGATGAGTATTTATCTGTTCGTTTATCCATTTTCGGTCACGCTTTAACAAAACAGGCGGAAATTAGTCCAGGTTGGAGGCTCAGGTCGTCTTCTCAAGCTCCATTGAAAACCGATAGGTAGAAAATAGGCCTGGTTGCGGATGATGGCAAACTTATCTTAATTAGGGACAGTTGAACTTCGAAAATGAAGATACCTATCGCAGGCTTAGTCTAATTCGTGCGAGTATTACCTTCTCCATACATGGAATCTATGACAAAGTATCGGGCGGCCTTAAGTCTAAATGCACTTCTTGCATTGCCGAAGTTGAAATCTCCGCATTGAAGGTATCTGAAGCTTCCATTGGCACTCTCATGCATCTTGATTCGTAGTTTCTTTCCACAGATGATTTTGTTGCATCAGCTATCCTTCCAACTTTGATGCAATTGTCGACGAAACATCTTTCAATAACCAAAAGACTATCGGACAAATATGACACACTAGGGTAGGTATCTATGACACCAAATCGAATCAATTCTTTTCAGTGTTGCTGAATTGACGGCAAAAGTAATGAATTATTTTCATGTCAGAAAATGAGTGTTGATGCTCAGTAATTAGGGTAATTAGGATTCCGTGAACCCTCATCTGCATGATCTTTAAGGTTGGCAATTGTATGAAGGAAAGCATGGTTAATGAAGAAGGATCAACACAAATTATTCGCTGTCATTTTATGACAGCGCGGGCACACTAGTGTATCAATATAAAAAGCATCCGCTGGATATTGCAAGTACATACCTACATTACAATTTGTTTTTCTTGTTTGAGGCCAGAAGTTTTGGGTAGGGTTTCTATCAGGGCTGGGGAGCCGGGCCTCTGATCATTCGACTCCGACTCCTGGTAAT
The DNA here is from genome assembly GCA_001587735.2 of Parhyale hawaiensis. Taxonomy (NCBI): domain Eukaryota; kingdom Metazoa; phylum Arthropoda; class Malacostraca; order Amphipoda; family Hyalidae; genus Parhyale; species Parhyale hawaiensis. The sequence continues at coordinate 4,773,409 of LQNS02278075.1, forward strand.
TTGACAGGTCCGACTCCAACACAGACCTACTCATTAATAACTGTAATTTCATCTCAACTAATTTCCTAGGGCAAAACACAGAGACCATACAGTGAATATTTATAAGCTGATTGCTCATTGTTGATTGCTGTAAAGGAAAAAACTAGATCCTAACCGAGACATATCTTTAACAATTGCTTCAAATCCGTTACAAGAGGATGATGAAGAGCAAATAAATAGCTGAAAAAACACATGAGAATGTTCCATTGTTCTTAAGCAAAACCACTAGCATGGATCGTTCATAAATTCTATATTAGAAAAAAAAATCCGATCACCTCCAATTTTGTACTTGGTGTCAGTGCATTTAAGTACTAAAATGGAATCTGCCAGGCCCCGTTCGTTCATGTTCCGTACTACACTACGCAACGCTGCACAACACGTGTTGAAAGGTCGTTTGCACAGGTAGTATTACACAACACGCTAGTGCTTGCTCCTCAAATCCAGCTCACAAAAGAATCTAATGTCATTTGATTAAACTTAGGTTTGTCATATTACTTACAAACAGCACTGCTAATTACGTGTGCGGTACAGTTGAATAAAAAAAACAATTTTTAGTCCTGCACATCTTCATTTCATGAAATAAAACCAATCAGGAGTTTTCAGATGCCTCCATTCAGTCCTCAAAATCCGTTATCAATATTATATATCCAATAACAACGATATAAATTGCTGTTAAGTTTTATTAATGCATAAAAAATGTAACACTGAGCAAGATCTCTGTCTTGTGGGCCAGTTGTGGCACCGTGTTGAACCTTGCTGCAGCGTGTGTCGAGTCTCGTCTACAAGCAAACGTGTTGAGCCGAGCTGCGCGGTGTAGGACATGTGCGAACGGCTCCCGTCACACGCGGTAGGAATAGCACAGCGCGAGACACGGATACAAACACTCGTGCTTTGTTGCGTGGTGTGGTACATGTGCGAACGGGGTCTTAGATAGAAAATGCTACTGGATCAGGGAAAAAAGTTACGAAGATGACTGAAGACTGGATTACCGTATTTGTGTGTTCTCAAAAATAGAATTGCTCCTGCAACGTCTATTTTTTAAGAGAGACTCGCAGATTTGACTTGACTAGCTGAAGAACAAGGAAGAGTCTCTCCACACTAACTTGAGTTAGAGGAATGGCTAAAACTATATTAGCTACAGCTTCTCAAATCACACCCACAGCCAACTTGCAACCAAGCTGGTCAACTCCTAGCCACATAGACTGTTAATTATAAACCTAACTACCGTGTTCATTATTAATGTATTGTTAATAAATTACAATAATAGTACATTAATATTATGAATAAAAGCTATATTTAATGACAAAATTTCACTAGTATAATTTTGCCAGTTTCGATAAAGTAGCTAATTTTAGCAAGAAATTTGTTGCAGTTATAGTGGCTAAACTCGTGCGCATAGAAATTTCTTTGTTTTACATAGAATGGAATTCAGCCGTAGATCCTTATAATTATTCTTTCTGTCCTGACTTGCCGTTCCCATACACGTTGATTCTTTATACGAACACCGTCGGTCACGAACGAGTTCCACGTTTTCTATCGCCATACAATAACTTCTCGAGCCTTAAATTCTCTGAAACTGTAAACAGCTGCATACGCAAGAAAAATGGATACAAGTTGACTATGGGTACGACTAAACAATATTAAGAGTCGACCAGGTTACGAATTCACTGGATCCCCTATGGCCCATCCTTTGCATACCGATGGGAATGAGAAATATGTGATGTCACCGAAGTATTTCGTGTTGCACCAAAAGTTTCATCTGTTTTTTTTTTAATGGTTCCTGATCGCTCACACATAGATAAAACTTCAGGCAGAACCCGTTGACTACACTTCACACACAGTGTTGCACGACTTCACTCTATGAAGATTTCAGAACATATTTCCTGCCTCGTAAAATTGCAAGCTGTGATGTGACTTCCACGGTAGTCGAATCGAGAAGTAAACGAACATGAATTCGCTCGTTGCAGTGACGAAACCTCTCGCGCAGAGCAAAATCGCCACTTTCCGAATTAGATGAAGCAAAACAAAATATTTTCATTAGCAAAAGGTGTAGAACACAAAATTATCAGCGGCTTCAATAAATGAAAGAAAACCAAAACTTTTGACGCGGCTACCGCGAGGAACGAAACAAGAAGTAAAGGAGTGCAAGTTAGTTTGCAACATGTATGAAACCGTTTGCATCATCTAACCGCTTCCAGTAAGTAAGATGATGCAATCTCTACCGGGGAAATGCATATGAATTTTTACATTTTTATTAGTGGGAAGTAAAGAACCTAAGATTATCCATATTTGTGGTTTTTTAAAGAAGACATTAATGAATACTCAATTTTCTAACGATTGTTCTGAAATTTGCATATTGTATGTATTTTTGAAAAAGAAACGCATTTTACTCCCACTATTTTTTTCATTGAGGCCTTAGTTTTTGAGATAATGGAAATGTATATGAATATATACCCATGCATTTTTTCTAAATTTCAAAGGAAGAGAACTCAATGAGTTTTCATGCTACAATAAAAACAATGACAGTTTTAAAATCCTTGAAGCATTCCTAAGAAAACTATACAGCAGGATTTTTCATTTTAGCCCTTTTTTCAATGCAGCCCAAAACCGATTTTCCCCCTATATTTTAGTTAGGCAGNAAACTCATTGAGTTCTATTCCTTTGAAATTTAGAAAATATGCATAGGTATATCTTTATACTGTATATACTTCCATTATCTCAAAAACTAAGGCCTAAATCAAAGAAATTGTAGGAGTAAAATGTTTCTTTTTCAAAAATACACACACTATGTAAATTTCAGAACAATCGGTAGAAAATTGAGTATTTTGCCCCCCATGCCCTCCCCCATCACATAATGTACCAAGTGCAAAAGGTTTAACAAAATTTGTTTAATGTCCTCATGTCCTCACTTTAATATCCCAAATGATGCAAAATATCATTGTAACTATATGTACAATACACCTAGCATCTTCAACTTGATATACCGGTATGTTTATACTAGCAAAAATTATTTAGGCATGTTATATGTTTACAACAAATATCTACTTGTTGGACCTAGGAGTCGGAGTCGGGAGTCGGAAAATCTTGAGGACCAGGAGTCGGAGTCGGAAATGCTGGAGGGCCAGGAGTCTGAGTCGGACCTTGAACCATCCGACTCGGCAACCCTGATCTTATTTCCATAGAGCGTGACAGGGAAGATATAAATATAGTTATAAATAAATAAAAACACGACATGAATTATTATATACCGGTAGTACTGATTTGAAAATACAACTGTTAGAAAATTTTTATTTATGTGCCAATTTGAATGAAACTTGGTACAGACATGTAAAATCTGAAAAAAACAGTGGGTTAGACTCCTGGATTTTTCCTTATTTTCGCCATAAAAAACGAGTTATTCTAAGAAAACGATTTTTCAGTTTCCTTAGTGTAACTCGTTTTCTATGGCAAAAATTGGCAAAAGTACAGGAGTCAAACCCCCACTTTCTTTTGATTTTACATATTTCTGCCAAAAATTTTTGAAGTAAAAAAATGAAGAGTTACAAAGAAAACTCACCCCCCAGCCCCCTATTCTACCCACTTAGGGTTACACTTTCTAAAATTTGGCCTGAGAGTCCATCTGACACACAGCTATTGTTTGTTTAGTGGCAAAAAACTAATTCCTATAATTGGAGGGTTTTTTGGGGCATACGGTTCCCTTGAGCGAGTCCAAATCGCTACCAAGAACTGTTTAAATGCCAATGATGCTTCAACGCCGACAAATCCAGATGGCCTAAAACGGGTCATCACAACAAATTCCACAATAATAAAGATCATGCGGTAGGTATAGGCTAATACACCAACTGAACTGATTTGTGTGACTTGGTATATGTGTCTTGAAAAGCACTAGGAAATAAGGCACAACTGCTTATAACTAGCACTGGTCATTTGCGAGACTCACCCTGCACGTGCACAGCATGTTGGGGCTGCTGCATAGCTGGCTGGATATTGGGCCCTTGCTGAGGGTAGAAGGGAGCCTGTGGGGGCACACCACCCACAGCTTCTGAGTAACTAGGAGGAGCAGAGGGAGGAGGTGCGGCACTGAAGCCAAGTGGTGGTTGATGGCCTTTAGACATGGCTACCCTGTAAGAGTAAAAAAAAAAAAGTAGGCTATCATACATTAGTGCTAAGTTACACATCAACAGACTACAGTAAGTCAGAGGCAAGGGTTGTGGGGTCAGAGCCCAAAATCTTGGTAGGTACTAACAGATATCTGACTCCAATTTCAAGAGCTTAAAAACCTCTCTATTTTGTAAAACTTTAACTGTAAATCTGGTACCATTTTGTAGGTAATGGAAATAGCTGTGATTGACTGCCCATTCATACAGCTTTGGTTAACTCTAAATTGTGTTGCCAGCATGGTTATGTCTTTTCTTTATTGATTTTAAGAAGACAAAGTAGCTATATAGGCAGCTTATTCCAGTTGACAAATGCCAAAACATATCTTGACAATGAATACACACAGCTAACATAATCTTTATATTATAAACCAGAATTGCAGAATCAGATAAGCCCCACTCCGATTTGTGGTTCTCCAGTTATTCCAACTTTTGCTCCTCCAATTTTTCCAACTTTTGGTTCTTCAATTATATTAACTTTTGGTTCTTCAATTAACTTTTGGTTCTTCAATTATATTAACTTTTGGTCCTTTAGTTTTTCCAACTTTTGGTCGTCCAGTTATTCCAACTTTTGATCGTCCAGTTACTCTAACTTTTGGTAGCTACTCCAGTTTTTCCAACTCCGACTCCTAGACACACTTAGCCTTTAGCATGACCATTTACCAAAATATATATACACACATTACACACATATAGCATGTATCACGCCACAGAGAGAATTTTTATACATTTACAATATTTGGCATTACTATTAGCTACTATTTGGGACGTTAAATTTTCATAAATTATAGGGATGTGGCGATTATTTGGCTTCGGCAGTGCCGAAGATGCGGCAAAATACCAAATATTCGGTGTCGGCTGAATACAAGCTTTAATTTTGCCGAATAATTTTTTTCGCCAATGTTTATTCAATTATTTACACTCGTTCAGTGTTGACTGTTGAGCAAGCTTCACCGATTCTCCCGCTGTGCGTGTTTATCTGATTAATTGTAATTTATCTTCTTGTGCAGATGTTCAAATATTGATATTGTATTCACTATTTATTCCAATTCTATATTTCTTTTGTGATAGCTAGAACTGAAAAACGTAATATTGCTGACTAAAAATTCCCCTAATTTCAAAATACCAAATCATTAGCATCTAATAGAAGTATAATATGGGATTACTTCCATAAATGCAAAACTGACAAAAGTAGAGCGATATGCATATTATGCAAGGAAAGTTTATCAAGAGGTAGCACAGATCCACACAGACGTTACGTAGCTACCAGGCTAAGAGTCCTGACTCTCCAGCCCTGATAATGATCGTGTTGAATCACTTGAATGTCTTGCAGAATTTTCAATTTGAACTGGGACGGGCGTGTTTCTGGATCCTTTCTATCTAAAAATAACTGGTGCAAAATATTTTTAAAATAAAATAAATCACTTCAAGTTGGCCGAAACGCGTAATTTTGTTTTAAAACACAGGACTTCGTACTTAAAAGACTTCATATGGTGCAACTCTGGAGCCCCCTCAACTCGAGAAATAGTCTCGTAAAGGATGCGTGTATAATAATAATAATAATAATAATAATTACACCCAGGAACCCTCCAGAAGAGCGCTCTACTCGGAACAGTGCACATGATTCGCAAAGTGCTCTGAGCCTTAGGTCGCAGGATGCGACCCGGCGCCAGAGCGTAGAGCCCAACATCGCTCAACCGATCCAATCATTGGGTCGTGAAATCCCCTCGATAATAATAATAATAATAATAAGCTCATGTATTTCTCATCTGGAGACTGTGTCCAACAAGGTTAGGACACAGTATCCTGAGGTTTTCATGCTTAGTACTAACATAATAATACTAAAAAGTAACATAAGCGACAATTGGTATTAAATTAGCAGTGAATTTACTAGAACAAGGCTCGCATCTTAATAAGGAGATAATACTGACACTATTTTCCGACTATTTTCCCCTCTTAACGGAAAATAGTGTCAGTATTATCTCCTTATTAAGATGCGAGCCTTGTTCTAGTAAATTCACTGCTAATTTAATACCAATTGTCTCTTATGTTACTTTTTAGTATTATTATGTTAGTACTAAGCATGAAAACCTCAGGATACTGTGTCCTAACCTTGTTGGACACAGTCTCCAGATGAGAAATACATGAGCTTATTATTATTATTNATGTTATTATGATTGTTTGTAATATTGACTCCCAAAATTGTAGTTTCGTAAGTTTTATGCCTGTTTATGTTCAAAATGCTTCAAATACTGCTAGTTCAGTTATTCATTGACTTAAAAATAAAGGCTCGTAAGAAATCCATTCCCTACCATTTCCCGGCAAAAATTCGATAAAAATATAATTTCGAAAACTGACATGGCGTCTCTGGTTTGTTTACAAAATCGTTGGCCGTTCTTGTGCTTTTCAGTGATCACTGTGAATCTGATCAGGAGTGTGGCCACAAAAAGACGCCTTCATTTAGCCGTAGGCATGCATGCATCCACTGCCGTCCAGAGCATGGCATGATGTAGGGTAATGTCTCAATTGCCGAATGAAAAAGCCGTCGCGCGGTTTCTCACAACTCTACCTCCAACAGAATCGTGTTTACAACTCGGTCTCTGATGTTGTTCTGTTGCCAAAATTCGTAGCTATAAAAAGAATGACTAGAAACTGTCNAATTACTGAATGTAATTTCTGTATTTATCATACATGAATAGTAACATATGTATCTCTGTTATGACTGCGTAATGAACTTTTTCACTACATTATAGCTGTTTGTTTTATTACACTATAGTTTTTTTGGTTGTTTGACTGCTGAGTATTGTAGAAAGGCCTTCCATTTGTTTTAATTGTTTGTGTGTTTGCTTTGTTTCAGCTTGCAGTTCTCTTGGTAAAATAAATCACTTTTTAAGTTTCACTGCTTGCCACAAGTTCATTTTTGCTAGTCATCCATGCTATAGTGCTTTTGCTGGTGTCCTGCATCTTCTTCCGGCTTGGTTTCCTGCTTTTATGATTTCCTGCTGTTGATTGCTGCCTGCATGATCCCTGCTACCCTGGTTTCCTGCCTAACTAGCT
>LQNS02278075.1:4828376-4845574 GCA_001587735.2 Parhyale hawaiensis
CCATCGTGTGTGGATGTTTGGAATGGTCTTGATGGCTCTGTCTTTGCTGGTGCTGGTATTGGCAGCTTTAAACGATCTGTACACAGAGCTATTCTGTGAACTCGGATCTCCTTTTTTTCTTTCTTTTGTTTTCTCCACCCGCTAGGCTGGTTGCGTGGGGGTTTGTTAATCTCATGGAATTTCTCCGTTCCTACGTCGCCAGCCTGGTGTGATTTAATAATAATAATAATGCGTCATGCTCCAGCCTCGAAATGCTACCCGTGTGCCTGAGGTTATAGGTTTTCTATGCTCGTTAACTGATCAGAGCTCTGAAATTCACTCATTTGACTATACACATCTGCATAAAATATATCCTGTTCCAATACAGTTTTATAGCTAGGATTTCTAACAGGCAGGATGTGAACAGCACTTCCCTTTTCATCACGTATTCCGAGAAAGTACAGGTAGTAATGTTCAAAGAAATTCTATTAGCATCGGGGTCATCATTTCTTCCGGTACCGCTTTGCATTTCCAAGAATTCCCAACGGTGCGCACCAGACGTAACGCACCATGAATTACACAACGAATTTCGAAGGTGAAGAGAGCGCAGCCTTGAAGGCTTGAACTGTTTCCAGGCCTGTACAAAGCTCAGCCGAGTACAGGAAGCACGAGGAAGTGTTGTTCCTCCGTGTCCCTTCCAGCATCTCTTACTGCGACGCGGGTGGTGGTGGATAATCCTTAGACCTTGACGGGAGCAGCTCAACAGAGTCAGGAACGGAAGAACGGGTTCATGGAAACAGATAGCCCGGGTGGTGTATGCTTAACAGGGGCGTGGCTACAGGATAGCAACTCGGGTCCAAATCCACTGACGGTCTCTGAAGGCCCCGAATCTAAAAATATCATTTTATATAACACTTGCTCAAAACTACGTCAGTCATCTGGGCTCAGTGTCGGATCTTCGTCGTCAATCCAAGCTCTGCCCCTGGAAGCTAACGACAAAAATGTAAGCGTTGCTCAGTTCCACATCAAGATATTTTATAATTTTTACATCAATTAGATTCGACTTTGAAAAGTTGCTCGGTAGCTCGGTTTGAGCACGGTAGATGAAAGGCTGTATTTTTTATACCGTCGTCGATAAGCTATTTTGCATATTTTTTAAGCTAAATTTCGTCGTTAAAGTTGAGCAGAGACGAAAACATTTTCAATCCTTATTTCAGCCAAATTTGTGTCCTGATGGTTCAACTAACTACTGGTAACCTTGCAGGATACACTGAACACTGAGCATTTCTGATGAATTCTTTTGGATGAACTATACCGTATATTTCTTGATGCAACCTACTTTGCTTTCAAGCGTTTCAAAACTGATATCAGCGTCCTTACTTGTAGGGAGGGAGATTGTACTCCCGTAAACTCATGACGACACAGCATTCCTTAGCTACTTTATGCAACATGGAAGATCACTCAAGTGTAGTATGAGGCGTAGCTTTTGCAACAAAACCCATACAGCAAAGAAGAATAAAACACTTCGTTACGACATTATTGCCGTCATTGTTCACGGCTGGGTACTCTATAGCTGAGCTAGAAAAGTTGAACTCCAATAACTGTGGGCTTATCGCCTAAGTTATCACATACAATAGCTGTAGTTGAGTTTGGGTTAAGTAATTCTACATTAAGGTATGACTAAGGTAATGGCATAAATTAAGTAATTCTACCACTTCAACAACAACTTAAGTAAAATTAAGTTGTATCAGTTTAGTAAAGTAAGTTAAATTAAAAAAGTCAAGTTGTTTATTGTTATTTTTACTTATGTACTAGTTCCCCTACCGCAGAAGTAAGTTAGGTTAAGTTGACAAAAGCGCACAAGGATTCCCCAGCATTTCCCATAGTTTTCTTTTTCGAGAACTGGTAGCAAGAGAGTTGAGGAAATGCATGAAGAGGATAATTCTTTCTGTCCAAAATATTCTAACTGAAGTATTACGTTAACCTTTCGTTGTGGTCGCTAAAAACGAAAATGACGTATTCAATAGGTAATTTGATTTGATTCGGTTAAAATATTAAGTAAATTGTATTACTTAAAACATTTTTTACCTTACGCAGACATGACCACAAATGACTGATGTTGTAGCCCTGATGAGGTAACAAAAATAAAATTATTAAAAGGGCACAAATTAATTCTAAAACGTTGTGTTGAGGCACAACGTGATTGCCCTGTGCAACTTTACAACATGACGCAGTATCACACCAGGTCGCTACGATCGCTGGTGCACATAACGTGGTAATTCCTAAGACCAAACGAATTCCTGCTACAATGACTTTCAGTTTGTCGGAAAACTTTACAAGTGACCTACAAGTGCCCTCAAAGTACCATGTGTAAGTACCCACGGACTGCCACATGTACTCGGTGTGCTCTAATCCTATGGAATGATCCGGATCAGTGTAAATTCATGCTGGCTGTTCTTCACCGTAATTAGGAGTTCTAAATTGATTATTTTCTTGGATCCATATCCGTCACTTGGACTTTCATTAATACCTAAAGCAAATCATAGCATTTGAAGATTTGACTGCAGCCCTTCAGCAGCAGTTAAGCGTGTTATTAGTTGCATTTCTTCAGCTACTGCATGGATCATATTATAACTATATTTTCTTCTTTCAGTTGAGTTGTCTTCAAATTAAGCTCCAGTTATAATAGCATTATGAATGAGAATACTTTCTGAAATGCAGATATGTTTCTATTATGTCTGCGGACACGCGCAATGAAATGTATCTAGCTTAGCTGGCGTGTGTAATTTATGCGTTTAGTAAAACTACTCACACAAAAATTTCAAAGTAGAGAAAAATTCCTGAAACAGATACTTCCCGAAAGTGAGAAAGTTCAGAAGCGTAGACAATGTTCTTTAGGTCAAGGTTTCCAAGAGCTCCACTTCATAGTAAGATTTTCAGCGTCGCCTTAAACGTAATTTCACAAAGATTCCGGCGTGCCTTGCATATGAGTAAGTAGAGTACCAGTTGCTGATGTACCACGAAATAGCCACCGAAAGCTAAATCTAGTAGTTGAGCTTCACATTTCCCGTACAAAAGTGATGTCATAATGACGTCAGACCCAGTAGTTGAGCTTCACATTTCCCGTACACCAGTGATGTCATAATGACGTCAGACCCAGTAGTTGAGCTTCACATTTCCCGTACACCAGTGATGTCATAATGACGTCAGACCCAGTAGTTGAGCTTCACATTTCTCGTACAACAGCGAGGTTTAGATGCCATCAAGCCCAGTATTTTAGCTACCATGTCCGGAACACCAGTGACATCGTAATGACGTCAGACCCAGTAGTTGAGCTACACATTTCATATACACCAGTTACACCTGCATAATGTAATATTGCTATACAGAAACTCTGCCTTCTGTAGAGTTTGTAAAACGGTTTGCTTCGCTTCGACAGCATCAAAAGGCATGAGCATCTTCTAAGTAAGTTGGCATGTTTCGGCATTAGCATGAGTAACTGTGCATTTTCTTTTCTTAATCTCACACCCAAATTATAGACCGGTAAAGCATTTCAATTGCATTGCCTACTGTAGTGTATGTTGGGAGTGCCATTGCATAGTTAGTGAAGAGCAAGCGCTTATTAAGCTGCACTCTGTTGGCAAAAATGCAGTTATAATATACAGTCTTCTTAGCATATACATAAATTTCTATAGAAAAATTCAAGCTCATCGCCAAGGAGGGAAATGGCTTGAGATTTAGTTTCTGAGAAATCGCACGTTCGTATTGTTGAGAGTGCCAACTTTGGAGAGCTGAACACACAAAGAAATAAAAGTGAGGCTGGTTAATGCGGCCAGTATAAACACAATACTGTAATTAACGAAATTTGTCTATGTTAACAGAAGTTGCACTTAGAGCACAAAGACAGCGATATCACAGAAGTTGATATATTATGTTTAACCTCTATATATTTCAGCTGGAGATGTTTCTTAGTCTATATTCTAAATTTTGATCTTGCTGCTTGCTTTTTCTTGTTTTAACTCTGGTATCAATAGTTACTGCATATTGTTTCTTTAAAAGCAATTAAATGCTTTGCATTGAAATATATTAGTACTTAAATCTCATCATTAAATTACCTAATATTGTTGTACATAAGCAAAAAAAAGAAGACACATGATGCCGAGGATTCTGCTCTGATATTCCTATACACAGTAGCAGCTCTTGGTGTTACTAAAGTGGGGATATCGACAATTCCCTACCAAGATATATGTAATTCTTTAATATACTAGCGTGACTAGTGACAGTACCATACTGCTCAGTAAGTAACCGTACTAGTATGGAATTGTGCTGCATCTCCAATACAGTACCGACGGACTGCCAACGTTCAGTCGTACGGGTACGATTTAATATAATAATCATCATCATTAATTATCAGGCACATGGTAGATACACCTGTAAGTGTAACGAGGTCCTTCCTCTTCTAAAATATGGAAGCTCTGGTAGTGTAAAGCAAAGCCCAATGCCCACGAAACAACTTTCGTTGCCGCTAGCAGCCTAGAGGCAACCCGATCAACTAATCCGTTACGTATAGCCGCGGCACGGCTTCAGCTTACGGAAAATTTATCTGTGTAGAAAAATTGTCAAAAATTCCAGTCGCTACTACGATTTTTACGCCATAGCAAGTGGCAGTGGTGAACTTTCAACTATCGCTCCTAATTATGAGCAGTTTAACTACAGGAATATTGATATTTTAAGAGGTAGTGCACGAGGTTTATAGACTTCGTGCAGAAGTCACGGCCCCGACAACGGAGTCAGATTAATTGAGTTGGTTCTAGGCCGCTAGCGGCAAAGAAAGTTTCTACATGGGGACCGAGCTTGAAGAAAAGGAGGTGTAGTTAGTGTCGAGTTCAGCATATATTATAGTAAAGACCGATCGTTCCTTCCTCAAGCTGGGTCACTTTGCTGAAATTGCTGGACTGCTGCCTGCAGGTCAGTTTGCGTGCGCGTCTGTGTCACACCACTTACAGTCAGGGCTATATCGTCGTTCCTGACAGATATGAAAGAATGTCGTGCATAGGAGAAGATACGAACACGATCAAACTATGCAAGTAGGCAGCAGCTAAGTGACTACTCGTAAGTAGCCAACGAATGGTACCCACTTTTCCGCGATTGAACCAATTGAGCGTAACATTTTGCTAGTTCAACCAGCATTACCTTATATTACTGCTTACATGCATCGTATAGTCCTTAGTTTTGAGGGACAGACCTGCAACCTAGTTAAGTCGAAATTGCTAGCTGTTATCGAAGTATTGCTCTGAAAGTGACCGGCGCATATCTTAGTACATGAACAACGGTATCACACGACAGTCATTTCGCCCAGGTATAAATGCTGCGTAATCTCCGAAGCTATGTCTTGTCTTTGCGAAGACAGCTCTAAGTCTAGTAAAAGATACACTTTATGTAAGACGACACGTAATTGGTTTAGAAAGTGTGAACAGCAAGATTTTGGATATCAGTTTTCATTAATTTTCTGCGACTTAAACCTCGGTAAACTTGTAGATTCGGTGGTTTGAAGAGGACACTGCAATGCACTTACATACTGAAAGCCCAGCATAGGAACCAAAAGATTAAGGTCTGAACTCGCCTTGCTAATGCAAATATGATCCTCTCGGCGGTGAAGTGACAACGGCTCGTCATCGCACCAATGGAGGGCCGGGTTCGATACCCCGGACGGCACGCTACGGATTTACACTGCGTGGAGCACTCCAGCACCGAGAAGGCCAGGCGAAGCACGGCGGGGGATCCCAAATTGACTCTCATCACGGACTGCTTCTCCTGTTCTTCACACTACCAGTTCTTCAAAATTATAGAATTAAGGCTAAAAGAAAACCTCAATAGGTGTATATACTGTATCCGGTATACGAGATAATAAATGATGTTTGTTTCTATAGGTTAGAAAAAGTTGTGGCCCGTATACTGAGTAATTTTAAGGAATCGTTGAAAACTCAGTGATATCCTGTGTTGGAAGTCGTTCCTTTTGTTAGATACATTCATTAGCTTAGACGACGTGAGCTTAGGATATGCTAGAGGTGATATCGATTAGCACTTCAGAGTAGAGTTAAACTTAACCCATTAGGCTTGAGTTGGCACGAACTTAAAATAGGTGCACCGACTTCGCCTGGTTAAAGCGAATGTTAGGCCTTAAACCTTGACTGTTTATCCGTGAAACTTACCAAACTATCATAAGCGTAATCGGGCTGCTTCAAATACTCGCAACACAATTCAAGTTGACGAAGCCAACGCTCCTATCTAAAGTCTTGACAAGGCAAGCTCCGAGGGCTTAGCCTAACCCGATTTTGACGCGCTAGTGGTTGACACCTTAAGAGAGTGATAGGTCAAGTAAAGCGAGAATACGTTCATTTAGTTCATGCACTGAAACGAAAATGGACATCATCCATAGTTGTTCTGAAATCAAAGCAGTTCGTAAAATGCCGGTGGAAGTACAAATTTAATAGAGTGCCGGCGCCACATATGCATTTCTACGGCCAACTGGTTGCTAGGAGTAGCTGCTCACGCGCAGTTTCGATATATACTGTATTAAAGATCGGTAGCATAGATACCGTGGCATAGATAATGTCCGAGTCTCACATCCTTGCATCAAGTTGTCCGTTTAAATGCCTAGTGTGGCTCCTGTATTACATGTTCATCATTAAATCCCCTCAGTAAAAACAGATTGATGAAGTACATGAAGGATGCTTTAGTTGCGACAAGGTTGCAAACTGATGCACATCCTGCTTGCTGCGTATACCGTCAGCCATATTGAACTTACTGAATCATATGGTGCTTACATCTTTATCGCACATCGGGCAAGTGATCACATACGGCTTTTTCCGCAATGCTGTTCCTACGATAGAGTTAATGACACCACAAGGATATACTGAACTTTATTGTGTCTATATCATTTCGCCCTATAGCTGCATTCTGCTCTTGCAGAATTGCCTGAAGCACAAGGGATATAAATTCAAATCACTTTAAATGATGCAGGATGAAGCAGATTAACAGCGGCAGAAGCTATCGGGATAAATATATTCTGTTAGACTACCTGCGTAAGTCCGGCCACGTGTATTATAACGTAGGGGCTTGTGATAATGCTCAATACCAGCCTTCACATTCACTTTGACTCAAGATTTAAAACTTACCTGCTAACTGGCGTCGAATATAGTTAAAATTCTCTACTCCAAATCAGAATTGTTTTGCTGTTCTTTGTCAAACTGGATCTAATGATTTCATACAATAGATTGTAATTTTCTTAACTTTTTTTAAGTTTAGACGCCCGAATTGTTACCCACCTAATTACATATATGCATTGCTTGTCCAGCGCGTGAGAAACTCCCAGGTACTTTAGCGATAGTCAATAGCTTTATGAAAAGAGTAGAGGCGGGTGGTTACTTGCCGGCCAACCGCGGTATTATGGACGAAAGCCGGAAAGACATAGTTAATCCGATCACCACCCGTACACTATCTCTCCCCATTGGTTTTTGAAGCTAGTGGCTCTACCAAGCGCAACAGCAAGTGTCCCAACCCTGGAAAATTATACTACGATACATCACGAGTTGCTATGCGAGTTACGATTCCAGTAAAATTACGTTTTTGTCCACCGGTTGATTGAAAAGAAATTGACGTTTTTGTTTCATGAATTTAAGTAATTATGTGCAAACCAAGTCTTCATATTAAAATTTGATGGTTATCTATAGTAGAAATTTGGGAGGAAAAAAGATCGAATGTAAATCATCTGAGCAACTGAATTTATGCTGTTGATACGCATTTCATCTGGTGCTGTTTGGGGCAGATGTCTCTGGGAAATAATTTATTGCTCTGCAAGGATATTTCCATCTTCCTTACGTTTATTACCTTCGTCAAGGAGATTATATGCTACGGTCGAGTTTGTATTTGTCGGTCACGATGATAACTTTAAAAGTTACGGACGGATTTTCATGAAATGTACGGGGAATGTTAGGTATGTTAGAAGGTACAGCTAATTCATATATGGCGAAGAACCGTCCAACCGTTTGTTTGTATACCTGTTTTGTTTTCTTGGTAACATGCTAAAATTGTTACGAACGGATCTTCATGAAATTTGCAGGTATTATTTGGATTGTTACAAGAGCTACTGACCAAATTTAATTTTGTGATGATCTGTCAGCCCGTTTTGCTTTGTTTTTCTGTTTGTTTCTATGTAGTATGTCAGATCATAACTCAAAGAGTTTTGGACGGATCATCATGAAATTTTCAGGAATTGTTTGAAATGTTAACAGGCACAAACCAAGTTATGGTGATGATCGACTGGTCCGTCTAAGAGTTTACTACTGGTTTGTCTTAGTGTTTATCAGAACTTCAAAAGTTACGGACGGACTTTCAAGGAAATTGCAGGAACTCTTATTAATGTCAAGCTAGGAGGCACAAATGATCAGACTTTGGTGACGATAAAAGAGAAATCCTGGTTTCAGGACCAATTTGAATTTTTTGTTAACTTTGCCTTTTTTGGCGGCGGTGTGCGCTCTCAGAGTGCTTCCATAGTTTTTATTATAATTGCATGTTAGGGTGAGTAACGACTTGGTGCACTCAGCAGTTACATGAACAGAACCTGCACTGTCAACCACAAGCGAATGCGTTACTGTGTCCGTTTAAATAGCAAACTAGAACGCCTCGTGTCGTAAGACCATCACCCGCGGTGGAGATAAATTCAATTCCGTCAATTTCGATGGCTAGCTAACCCTAGACTCTTGGCACTTAATTGTCACATCTCAGTCAACCCACCTGACTGTCTGAAAAAGAATTATTATTATTACTAGAGGGCCCGCGCTGTCATAAAATGATAGCGAAGAATTTGTGACGACCTTCTTCATTGATCATATATTCGTTATTACAACTGCTAACCTAAGCACCCTGAGAAGAGCGTTTACGGCTTCACAGCCGCTCAGTATCGAAACTTTTTTTCTTTCTCTCAAAAATGGAAATGCTTATTGCATGCCGATCAGCAACGCTCAAAGTATGTAATAGCTCAGGCTAGCCTATACAGGTGCAATGGTTTTTGCTTAGCGAAAGCTGTTTCCTCGACCATTGAATAAAATTTGGGAGAATAGTTGAAGCAACGAAATCATCTGCGAGAAGAAACTACGAATCAAGAAGCATGAGAGCGCCAATGGAAGCTTCAGATATCTTCGGTGCTGCGATTTCAACTTCGGCAATGCAACAAGTGGATTCAGACATAAGGTCGCCCGATAGTTTGCCGTAGATTCGATGTATGGAGAAGCTAATACTCGTACAAATCAGACTAAGTCTGCGATGTCTTCATTGTTTGAATTTCAACAGTACCTGATTAAGATACGTTTGCCATATACTCTGCAACCCGGCCTATTTTCTACCTTACAGTTTTCAATCGAACTTGAGAGGACGGCCAGAGCCTCCAACCTGGGCTAATTTCCACCTATCTGTTTTATTAAAGCGTGACAGAAAATGGATAAACCGATAAATAAACAAACAGATAAGTACACATCGGTCTGTATTATATTGGATATTATTATTATTATTATAACGGTACTATTATTATGACTGAACTCCGTCTCCCTCTTTTAGGGTGGGCAACAAAAAATTTACAAATATATATGCAGGTTTTATTAAATACCAGGGAGTATTTCTTAATATCGATCTTCTTGTTTGTTTTTAAAAATTAATTGAATAAACAAAAAAGAAGATCGAAAATAAGAAATACTCCCTGGTCTTTAATAAGACCTGTATAAAAGAAGGACTCCTGCTTACGTTCACAAATATATGTATATACCTAAATCTTCAACAAATACATTATCACCGGTCTTCGCTTCGCACGCGGCTGATAAAGAATGATAGAAAGGAAACTTAATTGTTAACTCTCATCTGGCTGTTGTGTCTATCATATATACTAAATGGCGCTGCACCCTCAGCTTCTACAACCTTCATACTTAGCCTACTTGGGCAAAATATAAGCTGCTGGTGAGTGTCACGATTGCGGACAAGGTTCAGGTTGGATTAAAGATATGCTATACATGTACAAGGCATTCGAACACTGAGCTCAGACAAGATGTGTGTCTGACAGGTTAGATTTATTATATGATATTAGACGAGCATTGTGTGTGAAGTAAGGGCAACTATGAGTCCCAGAATCTATTAATACATGAAACGTTCTCGTCACGGGGCAATAATATATGTCAAGGGTGACGTCTTAGCCCATCAGATATATCCTCCATATCGAGGTGGTACAGATGACGAAAGGGTAGCCCTAACTAGGAATAAGTCGAAATACGATGGGTTGCGACGTGACTGACATCACATCTGGTTTTATGTAGGTAACGTTATGAAAACAGAACACTTTTCACGACTGCGCACTCTATACCTAAGAAATGTGCTATTAGCATCAAAAGCAATCTTTAAATGTACTAACTAGCGATGTCATATGGTCTATAGATTTTCTTATTTTTTATAACTTTTCAAGAGGTATCTCATACTATTGCATGAATGGTAACGAAGATTGCCGCAATTTTTAGCGTCAGGTATGCAAAAGCACTACGTACAGTATCGTATAACGGAATAGTAAATTACACACCTCTAAAATAAGATCGACCAGCATGAACCAGTAGAAATTCCACAACTCAGATACAATGTTCTTCAGTTATGCCCTCAGACCCTTATCATGCATATACGAATTGTAAAACTATCTTCAAAGTTAGACAGTAAATCTTCTACCGAATACCTACGCAATCGTTTCTACCATGTCCACTACTGAAAGCGCAACGTGCAGACGGGAGAACAGACGTCAAGGTTGGTTCTCAGGAAAATTTACAACTGCCCAAATTCTAATGCGAGGTCCGAATTGTTATATTGCAATGTTAATGGAAACGAAAGTACCTTCTGGTCAACTGTCAGTGGTTTCTTCGAGTTTATGTCCATCACACCCTAGCCATGCAAATACAAACGAACCACATACCTACAGACTGCTAAAATCTGGGTTTACCACAGCACACTTTATATTTACACCTACGCAAAAAGGGAACAACTGCGCGGTAAACTAAGCCCTGGAGTGAGTGCAAGACCACAAACACAATAATACTATAGAGGTTTATCATATTTGAAATTTTATGCTTAAAAAAGATGACGTTCAGGGATTTTACAGTGAAAGTTGCATTAAAAAAAAACGCAAGAACTTTCTGGTATACCCGATAATATTCGTACTTGTAGCGAATGTATTCCTTCAGCATAGGTGATTGACCCTTTATTTAAGTACTGACTAGCGGCTACTAAAAAGAATATTACGTATGGCACAATCTACAATTATTTTCCCGCAACTGACTAATGCATGGTGATCTCCGTTATGATAAATGATCTGTTCTTAGGAAAAAATAATTGCTAAAATTTCAGAAAACATAAAACTTGGGACGTATTACGGCAGTGCCTTCCCGTTACTCTAATCCTCATGTATGGACTTCAGTCGCGTTATAAATTGCTGGCCCGGAACCAGCAAAGCTCCTTCCCCGCACTTCAATTCCCACTTCTCCGTTACTATAACTCATTTATTAATCAAATGGTGTCGAGAAACGAACGAAATTTGACAGACGAGTTATAAAGCTGCATATGAATGTCACAATCAAGGTTAATACAAAAGTAAAGGATCTTTAGTTGGCTGCGCACTCGCATGCCAAATAGATCCAACGGTGATGGATGAAGCTTGAGTAAATGTTTTTATTGTTTAATGTAGGAAACCCAAACAAGGAGTAAACTGTTCATATGGAGCAGGAAATGTATTATAATTAGTAAACTGCTCATAGGCTGCAGGAACTGTATTTATAATTAGTAAACTGTTTATAGGCTGCAGGAACTGTATTTATAATTAGTAAACTGTTTATAGGCTGCAGGAAATGTATTTATAATTAGTAAACTGTTTATAGGCTGCAGGAAATGTATTTATAATTAGTAAACTGTTCATAGGCTGCAGGAAATGTATCTAAAACAAATAAATACAAATTTGTGGATATTGGTCAACGGTGGGTGACAATCATAAGTTTTAAGAAGCTAAAATGATTTGAAAATTATCAAAATCAATTTCACCTGCCATCGATGGCCTGTATTGAAGAATATGCTTATCTTACCAATAAATGCATTCATTGTGTTACCATAAACTATTTATTGTTATTTTTATTAGTAAGTCGCTGTGTTAATTAGAAAAGTTACTATGGAAATTTCATGTATGAGTCGTCGTCAAGTACCTATATATAGTATACTATATATAGGTACTTGCAAAACTCTGATAATCGTGCTTGCGTGCTAGCGTGTTTGCGCGTTTATTTGCTTGCATGTATGTATTTGCATGATATGTCCCCTCAGGGGGCATAGGATGGGCCGTTGGCCACAGGGTTAGGTTAGTTTAGGTTCATCCATCCTATGCTATGAGGCCAGGCAACCTCAGGGGCCCTTGTAGGTTACCTTAGCAGCCATTAGCTAGGACTTCGGTACGTTTTTCTTTCGTGCCCACTTTGCTTCCTTCCCCATTTCATACTCCTACTTACTCATGCTTTATTCTGTTCTTCCTCTTCTTTCCCGACTTTCTGTTCCCATGCGCGTTGATCCTGAGTGGGGACATCTTCGTGCATGGGTTCCCGGTTTCTTTTGGCATACTACATGTCCCTTGCTCTTTCCTCTGTGATTTCGTTCTGTTCGAAATCGGAGGCTCAAACTTCTTAACTATAACTAACTTTGCATGTATGTTACCGTGAACACATTCTTCGCTATAAGAGTGGAAGAAATTCGAGCGTTGCAGATTAATAAAGTAAAGGTAAAGTCAACTTAGACCACACCCTCACCTGGGAAACCCACATGCACTGGTTTGTGCTGCAGGTANGAACACATTCTTCGCTATAAGAGTGGAAGAAATTCGAGCGTTGCAGATTAATAAAGTAAAGGTAAAGTCAACTTAGACCACACCCTCACCTGGGAAACCCACATGCACTGGTTTGTGCTGCAGGTATAGGCCTACTGGCCCCAGATGAGTAAGTGTAGTGGCAGCCGACCTCGGGTCACTAGGAACAAGAACTAAGGCGCCAATTTGACGGAAGGAACAAATGACCCGAGACCCCCACCCCCCTCATCCCTGAGGAAGGCAGTTCCGCCACGGCGCCGTGCATGCACACACAACTCCCGAGTCAGCACACCAAGATCTGCAAAGAGCTCGCGTGCCTGGCTGGGCATCGAACGTGCGAGCGATACAAGGCGTTAGAGCTGAGAATGAAATATCAATGGTGGTTGAATGGGGGATGCGCCTGAGCTTGGCTGTATAAACGAGTACATTACATGTAAAGTGATACAGGAAATACAACTGGACTACGTCATACATAAAATTTATTAGCAATTCTACCACCAATAATAAACATCTGTAAGCTATACAATAGTATTAAGAGCTAAACAACTTTACTATACGGAGAGAAACATAAACCTTTCTGTCTGTCCCTATGTCTGTTGTAAGATTATGTCATCCATTGCAACCTAACATGATCAATTTGAATGACACAAATGCAGATGCAGCCACTGGCACCTCGTCCTATGGGTGAGAGGAAACGCTTCATGCAAGCAGTCCTCCTAACTGGTATAAACTCGTTCTCACCCAACTGTACCCCCAAAGACAATGCGTAGTTAACCTTAACCTATGCGTAAAGACATGTGTTGTTGAAATTGTTATGAGGAAGTACAAATGAAGTGTGAGGAAGTTAGGTGTAAAATAAGTCCTATTTTAAAACGCTAAGTTTTTCTTCTGTATAGAAGAAATCATCAATGACTCTTGGTACAGTAGCCCCATAGTGGGGAGTACCTACCAGGTGAATAAATAAAGTAACGAGACTGATACTGGTAGGTTACATCCGGCAGCACTGGTGGGTTGCTCTTTGGATGGGATACAGCCATACAGGCCAAGATCGTCTAAGCACCGTTCGTGATAGATTGAAATCGGTAAATTCAACAGATGTAGCCACAGCGATTTGTTTCGTGAGACGGTGTTTTCTACTGAGTTTTATAAGTGAATGATAAGTATGATTATTTCAGGGCTTCTCACTCACCGATAATGTCTCGTTCCAGGATATGAGAGATATTTTCAACCTTCTCCAAAGAGTCATAATTCGTTTCTGTATATTTTCTTTTTGAGCCTGCAAAAGATTTATAGAAACTGTTTTGCAAAGACTTTCCCTTTTCTTAATTTATTGATCAGAATTCGATAAACTGCTGTGTGTCAAGTTCAATGTTTTCTTGATTATTCTGGTTGTCAATCGCCGATAAGAACGTAGAACAACCCGAATTTATTCGACATTGTTTTCAATTTTTGCAGCTACAAGCCTTCCCCTGCGAGGTTCACCTTCAAGCTAGTCTTAGGCTTCCGAGAATGCCTTAAACTGCCTGAAATAAGTGAACCCATACGAGCATTAAGAAATATATAATATATATACTGAATGAGAGCAAATTACAATTGTATTTCATTTTTTGTTAACTTGTCCCTGCCCGAACTAAATCTCATTTCGGGTTGATCCCCTAAAAATCTCTATGTATACTCTATAAACCATGTTTCAAACATCGCTATTCCTACGAAAAACCAAAGTTTCTAGCTAGTGCTTACAGGGCTAAACGAAACATGAGACTAGAGGACTACAAAAAATCACCATGTACGAGAACGATCTAAACTCGGCAGACGGGTATGTGTAGCCAATCTAAGACGCCTCTTGTTTACCAAAGGAAGTTCAGTCTTCCAAAACAATGCATAACCACGTGACCAAATTTAATCTTAGAAAGTAAACCCTATCTCTGATATGTTGAAACTATGTAATTGTACAGAGCAAACTCATTTGGTCTAAACTAAGATAACAAACAAGGAGATAATTCGTGCCTGATGGACGCACGGCCATGACATAAGTGTTGAAGAAACTATTATCCTAAAATTTAACGTATGTGCATCTGCACTGTGTGAAGACACTTGAACTTAACCCTTTATGGCATTCATCCCCCACCCCCTTGAGGTGTGGCATTCTCGGTGGGTATGAGACAAAAAGAGAGAAAAAAAACTAATGCCTTTGAGCATTAAGCCAAGTTCACACGTCATATCAACGCGAACGTTCCCTGATCCACTGGTCTGACTGTGTTACTGTGCTCTAGAAACAGCAGAAAAGTGCACAATTTGCTGAATTTAGTGCAATCCAGATTGAAGAAACTTGCTTAGTGAAAATTGCAGAGGAAATTGATTTGACGGTTAACACTTTTATAATTTTCTGTGTTGTGATTATAACCCTTTCGCTACGGAAACTTTGCACTTTTATGAGGTTCTTATAGAAGCTCATAGAAGACACTATCATTGTCGTCACCTGAGCTCACCTACAGTTTAGTTCAGTCGTAAGTAAAATAAGATCACTGACTTTAAACGGTTTGTGAAATATGTTGTCTAAATCTCCTAAGAAAGAAACAACGCACTGGTTTTAATAAATCAAAACTTTGATGCGGGACTGCTACGTCCCGTCAGTATCGAAAGGGATAAAGATGCTACAAAATTTTCAGACAAATGGATGAGTGCATCCTTAGAGACAAATGACGTGTGAACTCGCCCTTAGGAACACTATGCCACTATTCTAAGTTTAAGTCACACTAAATGCGCCCTCAAGTCACTTATAAAGAAAGGAGGCTAAGCGTTGGCTTAAATACGAGAGTAAGACTGAGTGACACGTAATGATCTGCTGGCAACGCTGCTGCAGGTCTGTTTTTGGGAGCTAAAGCAGGACCATGATTTGTACGCTTGTCATGTGTGTTGCTTACCTCATGGGACAGTGCCGCATGCATGCGCTCCGTTATATGCTTACTGTTAGTTACAAGTAAATCCCCTCATCATCATCAGGCTGTTCATAAGTCGTCGGTAGCCCATTTGTAGTCCAAATGCTTCCGTAGTTCTCAGACCTACTAACGAATACAAATTTTAAAGAAAACTTATAAGTTGATGATTCGTCAAAGTCCTACAATATATTAACTTTTTCGTTATAACGCAACCCTGAAAATTAGGGAGTTTTCGTGTAAGTAATCGTTGAATTGTTAAATATTGCTGCCCGTAAGTAGTGATAACTTATAGGAACGACTGAGGAATAACTACCCATTGTTTCTTTTTCTTGTTATCGGTTATATATATATATATATATACAGGCAAAAAAACAGCATGCACCTTTTGAATCGTTAGCGACGCATTCGATTGGGCCGTAAAGTCGAAGCCTT
This sequence comes from Parhyale hawaiensis, assembly GCA_001587735.2. Lineage (NCBI taxonomy): Eukaryota > Metazoa > Arthropoda > Malacostraca > Amphipoda > Hyalidae > Parhyale > Parhyale hawaiensis. Next base: position 4,844,652 of record LQNS02278075.1, read on the forward strand.
CGAGCTTAACTTGCCTGAACTTCAAAGAGGTGCCCTGGTGTCGACCCGAAGAGTCCAACTTCAGGCGTCAGCCCTTAACCGTTTACTTTCGAGAATTGCAAAAACTCAGCTGTGTTCTCAATAACATGAAGGTTCCAAACGTAATTGGGTTGCTTCAAACACTTGCATCAGAGCGGGGAAGTCCAAGCTTCTGTTTTAAAATCCGAACAAGTAGTCGGTTAATGCTCGAAAACTTAGCTTAACTCGCCCTCGTTGTGATAATCGATTATGTCACAAATGTAAAATATACTGCAACGCAAAAAATAAAAAAATACTCATTACGAGCTTATGGACGCAGTCCTTACCCCATTCTGCTAAAAAAAAACGTTAGGTGAAGTATTAAGCGGCACATTTTGAATGAAAAGTAATATTTAATTGGGGCTGTCAAATCTAGGGTTTGTTCGATTTGCCAGCGAAATTAGGACATCAAGGCCTAATCTCTGTAAAACTTCTGATAGAACCTTTTGCTTGTCACAAAAATAGTGTTGCAGGTGTTAAGCCTGGTGTCCACGGAACAACTTTCGTTGCCGCTAGCAGCCATAGAAGCAACTCAACTAATCCGTTTACGTAGCCGTGGCAAGGCTTCAACTTGCGTGAAATTAGACTACAAAAATTATCCATTATCTCACTGGCTACTGCAATTATTCTCACACCATAGCAAGTGGCAATGGTGATCTATCAGAGGTCGTCGCTAATTATGAGCAGGTCAGGTCCACAAGGGTGGATATTTTAAGACGTAATGCTGTGTCACCTCAGCACCGAACTTTAAAAAGCCGGTGCTGCGGTTGCGAGACTCTTGCCCTGGATTTAGGGGTTTGGCTGCTTACGTTCGAAAGGGTGTTGTTGTGTCCAGGCAGAGTGAATATGAGTGTCCATGCTGCGAG
>LQNS02278075.1:4867379-4891715 GCA_001587735.2 Parhyale hawaiensis
ATCAATGAAGAAAAGAAGAAAATTAAGAAGCAAATAAGAGAAGAGGAGATTCCGCACCGGCCTAGAGGCATTAGGCAAACGTATATGTTATTGCGTGAATTCTTCACGCACGGGTCCACTAGTCTAAAATAATAATAGCGTTGTTCCTACTTTCGCGTATTACGCTCTTTAATAGCTAATAGATAGAAGGAAATTAGAGCTTTCACTTCAAATGTGAATTATTTCACCCGTATCATATCTACCTACCGTTTTTCATTTTTTACAAAGTTCTATTTTCTGTGCTGGTAGCGGATGGATGACTTTTTAATAGGGCGAGTAGCGTAGCCAAAATACGCCACAGGTGAATAAAACGGGTATTGTTGGTATCTCTGCTCTGTAGTCTTTTTTGAAGCGAATGTGCTGCTGGGAAAGCATCCGCCATTACAGTGAGATGTCTGAGCAAATGCAATGACATCTCGAGAGCAGAAGATTACCTTCTTGCGAGCGAAAAAAATTGAAGGATTTTTTTTCTTTTATTATAGAGCTATAGCAGAAGAAAGCAGAAAAATGATGATGTGGATACTGATCAGTATCCACGGGTTCCAAAGGGGGAAAAATTGGATGCACCGACAAAAAATTGAACTAATGCGCAATTCAGTGGTGAAATCTAAATACTAGAAAAGATTAGATGAGGTATATGATAGATGGAAAACGCGTAACAAATGACGAGGATAAGCGGCGGACGTTAGTTCAGACGGGGTGGGTTAGGATGTGAGCGCTTCCTCCGGTTAATTATGGTGAATGAAAACATTCACTAACCGTGGAATTTGACGTGTGCAGCTTGTTAGAATTGAAGTCTCTGACGTCTGGCAGCACTATAGATTTTTCACAGAATGTGTGTAAGCCTGATACACTTATTTTAAATGGAAACTTTCCTCCGACTGTAAAAACTTTTAAACCCCATTCATATTGAAGCCTTCTGGAATAGCTTGCGCGCCATCAACAATGGTCCACTTCACATATATGCAGAGGAAGCAAAGAAGATAGATACCAAATTCTACAAGCAACGATCAGAGTAAAATTGTGGCCAGATAAGGCGACTCTTGCGGTAAGGCACTCGAAATTATAACATGTGTCCCTGAGGTCGACAGTGACTTATGGTTCTTCAGAATATGAGCTTCTACCCACAAACTTTAGGCTCGTTTTATCACCATTTTTGAATCGAATTAATGAATGTAGCACCAGACTAAAGCGTTTGACTTTGACTCTCAAGGCCGCTGGTTCGTGCCTCGTTCCTGCCGGGCATCTTCTGGCGGCGCTTGATGTGATCAATCAGCATCCGGTCTGAACAGTGCTGTGGGTTTACTGACCTTCCCCGTCAATGGGGAGGGTTAAGGGGGCACAGATATTATCGCATGGAGTCTTCCGCCACGGGCGCCTCAGCTCTAGATAATCTGTGGTCGACTGCTACCGTATACTCCTCTGGGGCCTGTTGGTTGTTATCTGCAGCACAAACCAGTGCATGCGGGTTTCCCAGTTGGGGGAACGGTCAAGTTGACTTTACCTTTTTACCGTTAACAAAAAATGTATCCGCGTGCAACCACAACAAGCTATCATAGGCAAATTTTGGAAACTCCCAAGAGCAACTTAAAATGTATTATCAAGTAACTGTATTTAAGTGAAATTAAATATTCGTCGCTCATGAAATATCACCCAATATTATTGCACGTAGATACGTGAGAAAGTACAGACTGTCTGGAAGCTCCCCGGACAAGAAATTAGTCACCTGTTACTGATAAGTTGTAGAACCTCCACGAGCCCGTATAATTGTCATCTTCTGGGGCTATTTTAATTACTCAGAAGTGGGCCCTTTAATTGAAATTACCACCAAACTGAATTAGGAAGGCTTGATTTGTTAAATGACCAAGTTGTACCATCTGTACACTATCCACATGAGGATCGAACTGCTACTTTGCCAATCTTTCAGGATGATAACTGCCCTATACGTCGGGCTAAATCGGTCATGCACTGGCATAAAAACCATTCTGGCTGCGCAAGGCACCTCGAATGGCCGGCTAAGTCTCCAGACATGAACCCCATCGAGAATTTATGGACCATCTTCAACGGCCAGTTAGGCACCGAGAAGATTCTCCGCGTACTTAAGCTGATTTAAGGAATCGATTGATGCAAGAGTGATTCAAAATGGATCAATTGTACATTAGAAATCTTGTAAACTCAATGCCTTACGGAATTCCTGCTATTATACGTGCTCGTGGGGGTCCTACACCTTATTAGAAACAGGTGACTACTTTTTTACCCTGCCGCTTAATATTCATTATTATCTTGCAATGGCTCTATATAATTAGAATCATTCATGAAGAAGGTGGTACCATCCACCTTGTGTCACAATGCCATCATCACCCAAGCACATTAGAACGAAGCCTCGGCATAGCATCATTAAAGAATCGTTAAACTTTATAAATGAACTTGAATTCATGAGTCATTAGTTGACCTAAATCAAGAAACCGCAAAACGACTAAGTTATTATGGGAATAAAATTTACCCTCCATTGTTCATAGACAGTTTGACTTTTATGAGGACGCACACAAGCCTGTTCATCGTATGTCAGTTGCTCAGTTCTACTATATAACCTTGTACCTTGACACTGAGCTCTTTCGACAAGAGATAGCTGAGTTTCTACGTGTATTCCTGCCCCAGATAATAAGTACGAAGCAAAGGATTCTTCCAAACGCACTTGGTAAGTAGGGCAACTTAAGTCTTTTGTGCTTGAAGTGTCGCACAGTGCCAGTTGTTGTACTCCGTGCCATCGATTGGTGCGTTGGATTTGCCGGTGAGATTATAAGACTTCGAAGCTTGACTTGTCTGGAATTTGAGACTGGACCGCTGGCTTTGACCAGTTAAATCAAGTTTCATGCCTTCACCCTTAATCGATAATTGCTCTGCAGACTTTCAAATACTCAATCTTGCTGTGTAAAACAAACTTTACAGCTCTTTCAATGCAGGGATATTCCGTCTAACACTTACAGCAGGATTCAAAGCGACATTGCTAACTGTGCTGTCTGTGGTCCCGACAAGTCAGACCTAACGCCCTGCAATCATCTCCGCGGATACAGTTGAGTGGCGTAACCCAAGCCATTTCTTTGATTGTATACTTTGAATAATCTTACAGCAGTCCCAGTACTGAGTAGTAGTTAGTAACAGTAATGGTATTAAACAGCCAGCTAGTCCTTCAATAGCCAAACCTACGGTATATTAGGTTAAAAGTCCCGAAATAGCCATCGTTTCGCCTCCTACGGAAAAAACAATTAACAGTATACACGAATTTGAAACAAAACAGGCCCTGTTCCGAGTAGTTTCATCATAAAAGGGATACTTGAACTATGCAAGTGCGTATTAAAGCAAAAATATGCATGTTCTCCGATTTACATATACTGTAGATCAGTAAATTAGATTCCTCTCCACCTCCACATTAGGATGCCCCAGACCATAATTGACCTTGAACCTGTATCTCGCTACTATGTGACAATCTCGGTTCAAGGTTGCGATGCAGCATAAGCCACTGACACAATGTGGCTAGAAAACAAGAACACTGCAGCGTTACTAGCTACCCACGTTTTACCGGCTCGGAATACACTGCCACCCAATTTCATCCAACATTGAAACGATGATTGAGTGTAATTGGGAGTTGGACTTTAATACTTCAATCGTTTTAAGTCACTTTACAGGGATCGACAAGAGGCCACGGAAGTGTCCGTCGATCAACGTTAAACTACCCACAAAGTCTAAAAAATTCTAATGCCACAATGTTAAGGAAGTATACTGGTAACATACGCAACCTGTTAAGGCTGTAAGGTAAACAAAAGCTGTGTATACTCACGCACACCTGCAGCCCTACACTTCACATGGAAAGACATCCTCATTAATCGTGACACGCAGGTGCGTAGTGTCGAACGAGAGGAGTTCGATATCAACTGCAACGTCGTGGGCGGGGGAATGAAACTAGATATCAACTGTAAAATTTTGGTTGGGAGCAAAGCTAGGTTCCAACTACATTGCTGAAGCAAGAGTGAGAGAAAATCAACAGCAACGTTATGAAACCTAAGATGAATATGGAATGCACTATTTTTGGGTCAGAGATCGATAGATAGTTAACTGCAATATCCTAGGATGAAACATAATATGAACTACAGTGTGTTACCTTTGATTATGCAAATACAATATGTTGCAAATATAAAAAGCACTTGTTAAATAAATATCTAGCTATTTGCTAAGCTTATCATAGAATTGGCTTATTTACGAGTTTTTTTTACAGTTAGCTCAGATAATGCAACAAGTTAATAAAAACGTCATAAAGCGGAAATAAATACAAGTGAACAGGAATATTTTTATTAAACGTCCAATACCAAGAAATTATAACCAAAACAATTCAATAAACATTGAGAAAAGTGTTCAGTAGGGGTAAACCTAGCAAGTTAATTTTGAACATGGCATCCTCCATTTTTCATGATTTTCATAAGGCGATTATCAACAGACTTTTTTAGGCTTGATATTTCAGATGGTGGAATAGAATCTGCAGCTGTTTTACTGCATTCCACAGGCTTACTTTACTCGAAAACTGCTAACCACCTTCATAGACCTTCCTTTTGATCATTACCCAGAGGTTAACAAAATCGGGGCTATTCGCCTGGCCAGGTCATAATATTTTTTTATTTAAATCCTCCATCCGCAAGCCAGTTAGCAGTGTACCGTGCTCGATGTGAGGAAGCGTTATCGTGGTGAAATAACAATTTGGATCTGCGTGCGACAGTCTCCTCGTTAAGTCATGGAGTCAAGTTGGCTTCAAGAAACTGGCAGTACCTTTCTGCAATCAGTTTAACTCTTTCTGCCACTTCAAATGGACCAATAAGGGAGTCACCTAGTAGCACGGCCCAAAACATCACACCTCCACCCCCTTGTTGGCGCTTAAGCCGTGTCTGTTGAGGTCGGCCATGGAGGACCCATCCAGACGCCCATCCATCTGGACCATCAAGAGTGGCTCTGCATTCGTCAGTAAATATGACAGTTGAGAAATCAGTTTTCATGTTCTTTTCAGACCGTTTCACCCTATTTTCATAATGAGTTTTTGCTAGAAATGGTCGTTTAAGTGCCTTTTGCACTTTCCCTAGCTTCTGCAGAACCTCACAACTTGTCTTTCTGCTTAGTATTGGGGTTTCAGCGTCTTCAAATATCGCCTTACTTGTAGAAAGTTGTTTTCTAGCCATAGAAACATTCCACTGTCGCATAACCCTAGCAGTTACTCATATGGGGCTCTATCCAACAGGGTTAGCGCACAGCCCCGTAGCATAAGCTCCTTAATAATAAAAGAAGAAAAATGAAACGCCTCCTGGCGTAAGACAGTCTGAACCGGTGGAATAATACTCAAAGCCGTCATTTTTGATGGCCAGCTTGACTTAGCTTGACACGAAGTGCTTGTGCTGCCCGCTGCATTCTGGCAAACATGTTAAAGCAGAGCCGTACGTGTAAATGAGGGAGCTCATCCGTCTACTCTGAATAGTTAATGACCTGGAAGATCTTACAGTTTCTCGGAAGGTAGTCTATTCCAAATGTACGCTATGAAGCACGAGAAAAACTGCTGACTGAGAGTAGTTCTTTGATCCTTGTGCTTGAGTTTCAGGCCGTTGTTTCGTAAACGATCATTTTCATTTCTCTCAAAGAGCTCCGCTATAGGTCAAGGCCACCTAGAAAACTGTTTTCTAGGTGGCCTTGTATAGGTACGTCGCTGAAACCATTCAAATACTTAAATGTTTCTGTTAGTTGGCCTCCCAATTGCCTATGTTCCAGGGAGATGAATCCCAATTCTTTTCAGCGACATTCACATGGCTTGCTTCGCAGTTGAGGTATCAACTTTGTTGCTTTACGTTGGATTCTTTCCATTTTTATCAAAATCTTTGCACTTTTGTGGCGACAAAAATTGATCAGAAAATGATAGATGCGGGCGCACTAGTGCTTTGTGCAAAGGAATTATTATGTCCTTGGATTTGTACTCAAAATTCTTGGTAATGAAACTCAAGAGTCTTCTTGCCTTGTTGATGCTTTTGTCGACTTGACGAGTGTGTTGTAAGTTATTTGTGATAGTTATTCCCAGGTCACGTTGTTGGGTGATAGTCGCTAGTTTTATCCCATCCATTTTCAGTTGGGCCGGGGGGTTCTCCAGCTCTGGCCCAACGTACATGACTGAGCACTTGTCGACATTAAACTCATCTGCCAAGTTATGGACCAAGCCGTGAGGCGGTCTAGGTCTTGTTGGAGCTCAGTTCTGGCAGGATAGCATAGTTTAGTGTCATCAGCAAATTTACTGATTAACTGCATATGCTAAGATAAAGATCATTCATATAAATTATGAACAGAAGGGGGTAAAGCACGCTACCTTGAAGAACGCCTGATTAAACAGGCGTCCAGTGGCTTGTCTCACCTTGCAGTTTCACTCGCTGCTGTCTACGAGTGAGCTAAGCACGGATCCAACGTGAATAGTCTCTCTGTATGCCGTGGGCTTCTAGTTTTTTCATTCCTCGTTGATGGGGAACTTTATCAAATGCTTTTTCGAACTCTAGGTTTCCCGTGAGTTGGCGACTTCGATCGACTTTGACGGTCCAGTTGCCTTAACTAACTCAATCACAACAGTCGTGTCTAGGTCACTGATTGCTTTAAGCATTAGGGCTAGTTACATGCAGGTAGCCCTTGTCAGCGGTCATATTCGTTTTATGCAATCGTTAATTGAGATTTAACATTTTTATTTTCAACTATCCAAGAGACGTACACGAAGTCCTTCACTGTACACATTCTGGTAACACTGATGTTTATTTCTTAGAAGGCTTATGGTACGTATATAAGTATATACATCCGATGGATTTTGATAAAAGGCCTTCTTGACAAATTATTTTCTTTCATAGCTGGCTAACGACAGTTTTTTTAAGTTTATCAACGAGTATATGTCGCAGATTGTCCGAGAAGTCTGCTAAGTTGTTTGAACAGCAGAATAGTGAACAACTTTTTGAGTTCAAATTCATTATGCTTTTGAAGAAATTAAAAAAAAATTTTTTGACGCGTATGTGAGCCAACTGACTTGATTTTACTTGACCACTAACACTACGGTATCGCAAATTTCTTGCTAACCCACGATTGTGTTCAAAAGGACTCAACAAAGCATTCAAACGATTTTCTGAAAGAACGCGTTGAAAAGCCTGACGTGTAAACCTGGTGTAAAGCCCACATGTGAGCCACTCAATCGTTACACAATAGCGTGACCTTGCCCTTACCAAGCACAGAGGCCATGCTGGCTGCCCCTACAGGACGTGCACGATCTCTGACCTTAGTTGTGGACGAGCGCGTTTTTGTGCGTCCCCTCAGTATGGCACACCTTGTTCCTGCGCACCTGAGACGCTTCGTTGGTCGTGGGGTGACGTGAGTGGTGTAAGTAATCGAGTTTACTTCCGAGCAATTGTATCGTATAGCAAGGAGCAAACGTGTAACTTTCGTCTGCGCTATCAGCGTAACGCCAATTCAGCTAATCCGAGTACAAATTGCCGTGGCTGTGAATTTGGCTTGAAGCGTTTGAGCAAAGCGTTAAAAATTCTAAAATAGAAGTATTGGCGGATGTAAATCCCATTCAATATTAGGGAGGTGGTCGTAATTTTATGCCAATTGCACTTCCTGAAGTGTAAGAATTGCAGCGGCGGTGGAGATTATGAACGATTTACAGACAGAGTAGTAATGTATAAGCTAAAGTCGCGTCCACTACAGCAAGATTGGATTAATTGAGTTGGCTCTGGCATGTAACACTGACGCAAATAGTACGGTGCACCCGACGTAAAACTTGAGCGTTCGATTCAACACTTTGGATCGAGCATCATACGTTGATCTCAAACTGATTATGTTTGAGAAACAAGATGTATTTTCAGCAGTCTCAAGGGCAATAATTGGTTTCTGAATAGTGGCTGATCCCTGACTCAAGGTGGAAAATTGGACGCGCAGAGTTGCAGTTCCTGATGCGCGGTAGTTAATCGGATTAGCTTTTCCCAATAAAAGTGGGCTGAGCGAAGACGCCTGATTCTATTTTCATGTTAGTGTATAGTCTCATGTAAAACTTGAGCACTCTGAGAGCACGCATCCTCCGCGCATACGAAAAATTCAAGCTGGTTTTGAAACTATGATTTTCTCTTTATCACCGCCGTAATCTGGTCATCTGTTCTTTTTGACAGTATTGTATTTTCTTCGAAGACCTGTCCGTTACTTGTTGAGTTACGTTCTGACAAACAATACTCAGATACACGTACCAACCGATCATCATTAAAGTGTGGTCATTGGTGTCTTTCAACACTTCTAACAACTCCAACAAATTTCATGAAGATCCGTTCATAACATTTCGAGTTATACTCCTGACAACCATTCTGACAAATATTAATATAACACACAAACAGAATAGCCGATCATCATCAAAATTTACTGAATCATGTCTTTTAACTTTACTAAGCACTTCTTTAAATTTCATAAAGATAACTTTTGAGTTACTGTGCTAACAAGCATATAAGTAAACACAGCCACAAACAAACGAACAAGAAGATCATCACAAAAATTTGGTCATTCACACTTTGTAATATGCCTAACAACTCATGTGAAGTTCATAAAAATCTGTCCATAACTTTTTGAGTTACGACATTAAAAAAAAATGAGGCAGTCAAACAAACGGCCGGATGGATTTATATTCCCCCAAAATTTTAATTATTTGTTCCTTTTAACTCACTTAACAATCCCTGTAAATTTCGTTAATATCCATCCATAACTATTTAAGTTATCTTGGTGACAGACAAACAAACAAACTCGACGAAAACATAACCTCCTTAGCGAAGGTAATAAACAGATAATCACAAAAACTTAGTTATTTACGTTTCATAATATTTCTAACAACTCATGTAAATTTATAAAATTACGTTCGTAACTTTTTCAGCTGAGTTATGGTATTACGAAAAATGAGGCAGACTAACAAAGAATAAATAAACAAACAGTTGAAAAGATCTTAGCCAAAAATTAATCGTCTGATCCTCCTAACGAACATAACAATCCCTATAAATTTCGTTAACTTGGTAACACACCAGCAAACAAACAGAGAAGCGGAGGCAGTAATGTTTATTTCTCCCTGGAGGAGGTTTTCGTAACTTAATATAATTACAGTACTATTCTAGATAATTTAATTCAGGATATACAATGAGGGATACAGTCCAAATGCAGATTCATTGCGCTGTCACATGCCACACAACCTACATTCTCTATACAGAGCTATGTTACAGCAATAAGTTCATTCACGGCCAAACCAGTATGGGATGTAGATTGCAGAAGTCCAATTTGTAATTAAAAACTTTTATCACTGTATTCACCTTTATTGGTGTTCTTTTTTTTAAGTATTTCCATGCTCTGGGTGCATTCTATGACTAAGCTTAGCTTATAATGTACAATGTACGCAGTGTTGAGGGTAGTACCAATGCCTGTTACTTTTTCCATCGCGGAATAGGATAGCGGGAATTTTTCCTAAAATTTTTAGCATGCAATTTTTATGGCTTTTTTTCCTTTCAATATGCAACTAACGACTACAATTAGCAAACAAGGCATAGGCAGTTTTTTCCACACCCAGCTACTTCCAAGATCAAGTAAGTACATCTTTATAAGTACATTTTACTACAATACCTTCAACAGGTACAGCAATGGCGGTAGATCCACAGCCAGCTCCTCTCTCCACAAAGCTTGAAAAGCTTCTAGAACATTTCAATCACAGGGACGCTCCGATTGACAAAGACACCTAGACTCACTTCATTCTTTGTCGCCGTCCAATTGTTTACCCAGTGATTTTACCATTACGGCGCATAAAGCTGCATAAGAGATACCTGCTATTGATCATGCCCGTGAATATTTGACTGCTGGTGGTGCGAACAGCCACCAAATCACTGCAGAAGAAATTAATTACTTCCACAAAGAAAGCCTCGAGTCGCACGCTCGTCGTCGCCGTCCTATTCTCTGGAATTAGCAACTTGAGCAGATCCAGAGAGAAAAATTTTGTTGATTTGTTCAAGGTGCTTATGCCGAGATCAGAAAAAAAGTGCCAGTGCAAATATAGGTATTGTCTATGCTGCTAGGTAGAGGTTCTTTAGTCGTCTTTAGTCCTTCAAATTCAATACTTAGTACAGCAACGGCCCTCTTGAATGCCGTCAAATTAATTTTCTCCCATCTAGAGTTGCCATTTTCACACTCTTGTCAACTTGCTGACTGTGTTGTAGCTTGTTTGTAATAGTGATTCCCAAGTCACGTTGTTGAGTGACAGCAGCCAGTCCTGCTTCATCCCGTTCATTTGCAATGGGGTGGAAGGGGTTGAGGATTCACTAGCCCTATGTGCATTGTTGAGCATTTGTATTCACTATAGAAATTTGAAAATTTCTCAATATAGAATCTATCGTCTGTATTAATCTCTGTATAATATTGATACTGTAACTGAGGCACTACTACCTAATCAAAACTTGGTGGTGTATAGATCGCTGGGTATGAAATAAGACCTATACTTCTCACCCACAGGCCCATCCAACTATTGACGGACAGCCGGTAATAGCCGGAGGTAGTCATATTTCCTGAAGTTATGATCCATCAGTCATAATAGCACCAAATTTACGGAGTTTTCTTTTTCTTTGTGACGTACTGCAAAACTCGTTATAGGTCGCCTCATTTAATATAGTTTTTTAATATTAGATTAGAGCACTCATGCTTCACTATTATGTATTAGACAGAGCAGTGCCATAATTTAAGGAACGGAAACAATACCGACATAAATCAGTTTAGATATATTTATGCTATTACCCCCCACTCAAATCCAGTAGTATTTTTGTTGATATATTTTAGCTACTAACCTTATCTAACTTAACTTTACCTAACCTAACCCAAGAAAAATTATTAAGAGAGGTATTCCATTACACTATGCGAGTGTGGTGATTTTTTCCCACAGAAAAACAATAGGAACTTCAAAGTCAAATATCTCGAAAACTAAGCATCTCCGACGAAAACGTCATTCATGAAAAACGTCTTAGAATGCGTTATTTTACCCAAATATGCCAGCAAAAATGCTGGATTCGGGTGGTGGTTATAGTGAAAAAATACCTGTTTATTATTTAGAAAGTAATGAATGAATCGAAACGAATTTTTTCCCCAAATAAACGCTAGGTCATCATGCATACATTAATTACTGAGTTACAGGATTTTACTTAATTGTTTCCCTTAAAAATTAAGGTGAAAAGATACGAAATAATGCAGCAGACCTGGTTATTTGAGGAAGGATGCTAAAAATCTGCTTTATCCCCTCTAAAACACTCAACAGACAACATCGAAATTGAAGGCGGCCTTCACATACCATTGGACCTAATTTCAAACAGTACCTTGACTCCAACACGCAAAACGAACTGATTATTGCCAAATATCAAGAAAAGTCAATATCAGACATTGTTGATATTATCCGTAGGTCTAAAAGTGTCGTTCGTCGTGTAATAAGCATATATAACACAAATAAAACGTTAGTAGTTGCCAGACCAAAAACTGGTAGCCCTTCAGAAATATTTGAAAAGAAAGTTCGCAAAATTGTTAGAATGTCGGTGAAGAGCAGTTTAAAACTGCTTCATCATTTTCCCGTAAATTTAGTCAGGAGAATACCATCTCAAGGAAAAGCTTCTCGCAGATTACAATATGTAGCATTGCATGTTCGGGTTCCAGCTTCGAAATCTCTTACTTCAATGCGAAATCAAAATGCACGTCTGAAGTTTGCGAGAGAACCTGTTGTTTGGACTGGTGCACCATAGAATCCAATTAATTTCAGTGACGAATCCAGGTTTAACCTGTACGGTTCGGATGTCAACATTTACGTACGCCGCAAAACAGGTAAATGACTGACTCCACAATGTGTGAAAAAAACAGTCAAGTTGGGTGGGGGTAGTGTGTTGGTGTGAAGAATATTTTTTTTTTTCAGGTCGTGGCCCCATCATCCGTATTCATGGTAAAAATCAATACTGAGATTTACAAACGGCTTCTTCAGTAGCATGCTGTGCCAATACCAGACTTATGCCCTAGCCTTTGTGAATTCCCCATTTTCATGGAGGACAATGCTCCTTGCCTCAAGGCTAGGAAGGTTATGGCCTTTTTTGAAAAGGAAGGAATTGCCCTGATGAACTGGCCGACTTGAAATAAAAGAAAATATATTAAATGTAATCAGAGATACAGATCATTTGCGGGATATAGTGAAAAAAGAATGGAAGAGGATAATTCTCGGTTATTGCAGGACATTTATTAGGCCATGCGGTCGTCCATGCAGGGAAGTCATTGAAAACAAGGAGATGTTTATAAAATATTAGATTTTGTTACTCTTTTGTACTCAATCGCTTACTGTTTTCCAACAACGTCCCTTAAATCTTGGCCAGGTTGAATTTCTTCGTATCTTCTCATCTTAATTTATTCAGGAAAGCTTTTAAGAATCTCCTGTAACTTTGTAGTTATCATATGCATTATATGACCTTATGTTCATTTGGTGAAAAACTCACAACGATGAATTCATTGCTTTCTAAGTTATAAACTGATTTAGGTCGGTGCTGTTTCCGTTCCTGATATTATGGGCGCTACTGTACATCGATGACCTAGAACTTAGAACTTTGAATTTAAATAAATAGCTACATAAAATTAATGACCTGTTGTGAAGACCTTTCTACTAGGCGTTCTGATAAAATCGATACGTTCATAATGGCAATTTCATCAGTTATTCCTTTCTCTACCGATATTCAATCACGAAGTGCTTGTAAATTCAGCATATAGAGCTCCACGATGAAACTGTGAATTTTCAAAATGTTAACTGTACCTGCACGATCCTGCACTTGAATCCTCTGATGCAGCCACATTCCCTAGTTATTGCGTAAGTAAAACAGATTCATTTAGGTTTTACCTTGCTAGCGCTCTAGAAAGACGTTATAGTTAGTAAAGATGTACTATAAGATATTTAGCTACACGCATAAAGCAGCAAATGAATTCTGACATGAATAAAAAACTGGAACCCATGGACACAGGAACACAGCGGGGTGGCATAGCAAGTGGGGGGAAAAAGAGTAAGAATCATACGAAGACTGTCATTTGAAACTTGTAAATTTTATAAGGGAAGCAATAAGTGGGCGGGGAAAGAAAATATGTCCCAGGCGACGGAAACCCAGGGAGTCCCACTGTAGTGCAGTGAATCCTGTACGTGTTAGAAATGTTTAAATAGTTGAGGATATACATTAAGTTTCTGGCACTTTTTTGTTGAAAGGATTTAATTGTCTTAGAAAATGTATGAAGTTGGTTGTGTTCCAGGGATGATTATATACTTCAATAAATGAACCGCAAGTGTTCACTGTTCGTCTGTTTGTTTCTTTAGGGCATGTCAAGTTCCATTCTACCTTATCAATTTTAAATAAACCTCTTGAATACAGCAATACGATATTTGTCAAATATTTCAGCCAAGCTATTTTAAAATGAAGCAATGCAATTGTGTATCAGATAGTTCATACGGAGACGCCAATACATAACTGATGTGTGCTACATACACAACATAACAATATATAATGTTAAGTGTGGTGTCAAACGCACGACTGCCAAAAGCTACAAGAGCTTAGCAGCAGTTGCTATTGAAAACGAAAGCAGTTAGTCAGAGGACGTCTGGTACTTTGTAGGGCACCTTTACTGCGAGTCTTGGACAGCATACAGAGTGAATTGGGAATTGCATGCAGTCCATGCGCAACTTGTATGGGCAGCCACTCACTATAGTAGGCATCGTAACTATAAGCAACAAGTAATGCACAACCAATAAGTAATAAAAATAAGTTACATACAATGCATAACTAATAAATAATAAGCATTGAGTTACTAATAAATCATAACTGAAGAACAAACAATAAATATTAAGTATTTATTCCCAAAAATATATGTATCTTGGTGAACGTACAACAAATTGCAACACAAAGAATATTACCAATATTACAAGCAGCAGCACAAAGAATATTACCAATGTATTCTATGAAGCTTGCTAGATTGCCGCACCAGTCCATTTACTCTATTCAAAGTAACTTCAGAAAAAGTGATGTGGAGAGTAAAAATAGAGAATGTATGCCGCTGTTTGCGAGTATACAGTGAGTAGCATCGGGTATTATCGGATAAACGCTTTAGGATTTCCCATAGGGAATTTAGATTCCTTCACTTTGAGCAAAACAATCTAATCCGATCAGCTATAGCCCGTCGGGACATGAATCTTGAGCCGTTCAATTCACTGCTTGAGATGCAGTTTCAGGCGTTCCAGTTAGCGCTTGAGATCTAGTTTGAGACGTTCCATTCATCGCTTTGGATCCAGTTTCCAGCGTAAATCGCTCACTTTATATGCCTGAGGCGCTGCAGAGCTCAACAAGTTGGAGCCGGTTGAGCAGGACTGACATTTCTGTCATTTTAAGCGTAAAGCGGTTTGCCATTATCGGCTGAACCTCGATCCAAAGCTCTTAAAGAAATGAACGCTCGATTGGGTGTTTTGGAAGTGGGTGAATCGAACGGGCCTTGAGTATTCTTACGAAAGGAAGATATCTATTTAAGTAATATAGGTACATGTTTAATAAGTAATGAGCAAGCATATGCAGTGAAACACAGAGGTATTCTATGTAGCGAATTATTCTGGGAATCATAAATTGTATTCAATAATAGTAACTCAAATGGACATAAATATATTCATTACAACGTAAATAGTACACTTAAAATGTCACTAAAAATCATTGCGTTCTAGATTATTTTTTGAGAAAATTATAAAAAATGCCAGCACAAAAGGTATACAATATCCCTTTATATTGTAAATTTTTAAATAAAGCACTTTATTTGACATGAATCTCTACATGAGTTACTTGATAAGGAAGCATTTGAACTAATCACGGACGTATGGACGTGTGTCGTAATGCACCCATTTCCATCGGTAACCGATATTGTGAACATATAAAGCAACAGGTAGTGTCTTTTTCGATTATTTAAAAATTGGTAAAACAAAAGAGTTATCTAGTGACCTCCGGAAACGCATAGGGGGCCTGTTCAGAGAAAGAAACGGATACAGGAACATATCCCATGCAGGCTTTGAAAGTTAATGGAAATTTGGACTTCGGCGGCAGCTAATCAAAAAGTAGACTAAGTGGAGGAAGACTGATTTTGTCACTAATACGCCCAGGAGCGGCCGTCCGAGGAGGATCACTGACCAACAGAAGGTTGGTAATTACAAAAGGAAAAACAAGACCCATATGTTGCGAGATAAGAGAATATTTGCAGAGGGATGACCTGGCAGCAACGACACCATCAGTTGAACTCGTCACCGGAGTGGCAAAGTCGAGGGAACTAAGAAAAACTCCTTTAGTGAAAAAAAAAATTAATTTTCTGACCGTTTGAAATTTGCTAACGAATATTTAGGGATGCCAAACGCATTTTGGGATTCTTTTGTGTGGTCTGACGAAACGGAGATAAAAAATTTTGGACACAACGCTAGCAACCATGTTTAGAAAAAAATTGGCGAAACCCATGATTCAAGTAACACTATATCCCAACTGTTAAATTTGGAGGTTTTAATGTTCTGATTTGGGGATGCTCCTCTTCACGTGGAACTTGAGAATTGAAGATCGTTGAAGGAAAAATGAATGCCATCATACACAGTGATATGCTCATTGAAAATATCAAAGATCTAAAGGTGATCTGCGTCATGGATTGGTCCTGAAATTGTTTCACCTGAAACGTGTAAGATGCTCACCTGCAACTGTGCAGAGAGGTTCAGGGCTGCAAAACACAACCAAGGATTCGCAATTAAATAAATATTTATTGCATGTATTAAATACTTTTCCTAAGGCACTTATGATATTTTTCTCAATAATGAAGTAAAAGCGCGTTGATTTTACCTAGTATCTTCTTGAGAAAGTAACATTTACGTTGAAATGAATAATTTATGTTTATTTTCGTTACTATTATTGATTAGAATTTTAGATTTTCACCACAATTTGATCTACTGAAAGTTTTGGGTGCTACTGCATATCTTTGCTGATCACAACCCATGAACTCTAAGTTACCTCGTTAAGGTTTCACGTAACAAATTGTTCTTAACAAAATGGTATTTATAAGAGTACATTTACGGTACAGCACGAAACCGCCATAGAGTACCAACTTAAACTGACATATATGCCAATGTATATGTAATATATGTATGTATAAATCACATAATGATAGCATCGGGGACAGTGACAATGCCCCACCCATGTGACCAGTGTGTTCACTGCCAATGGAGTGAAAACAAACATTTAACTACTGTAGAACGCCCAAGTGCGTAAGACTATCACCTGCTGTGGTGAGGGGGCATATTTTAACGCCGTCGTTTTTAATGGCCAGCTTACTCATCAGTTTTGGCAATTTTTACATCTAGGTCAACCCAACCTGACTCCCTGCAAATAGTTATGAACATTGCTTATCTCCTTCACCCACTTTTTGGGTGGACAGACAAACAAATAGGTATATATACTTCTCTCTTCAACGAAAACATTATCACCTCTCTTTGCTTCGCTCGCGGGTGATAACAGGGTGGAAATTTTTCCGGCCTCAGTTTCATGTCTCAGAGAAGCTCCTACCCGTGTCTTAACTATCTATTCAAATTCACATTCAGACGGCTTATCTAAATCTAATTTTCGAGAGGAGTAGTGACTCAAATTCGATACCTGTTATTTATTCCATTAATTCTAGTTTTCCTTCGTCTAGTAGTGAAAAAGTAACGAGCAGACGGACGGAACCATAAGCAGTGTAATATTATAGGAGTAGATAGAAGGTTCTATATAGTGGTCAGCATCGTTATTAAATAAAGGCAGGAAACATTTACTTCAGCCAATCCCAGTTTTCTTCGTTTTACTGCACGTCGTGGTTCTCTTTGTAGGAATCTTCACAGCAGAAATGTTTTTTTCCCTTCTTATTCATTTATCCAAGGCGCGTTCGATTGGCGAATGAAACTGAAATTAAGCCTATGACGGACGTTTGACTTAAGTCTTCATAAAGGTGTCTTGGCTTCAACTCGTTAAATTGACTTTTACTCGCCGGCCCTTAACCGGTTACCGTCGAGACTTCTAAAATCTGTAATCTTACTAAAGAAGCTCGAGCTTTCAGCAGGCTAAAAGTAATCTGGTTGCCTTTTACTCTTGTAATTCCGTTAAATGGGACAAAGCCAACGTTTCTGTCTGATGTCACGACATGCCAATTCTTGAATGCCTAGTTTAACCGGCTAATGCAACGCACCCTAGCGCAATTCGACCAGGTTAAAATCAGGAAAAAAAAATATTTTCGCAGCGGGAACGGGGTGCAATTTAGTACTCGCGCTATCGACTAGAGCAGTGGCTTCCAAACTTTTCTTTGCCTGACACGCGCCCGTGGAGAACTTTTCATGTGTTCTCGCAAACCCATCAAAATTATTAACCCATATGATGATAAATTAGGCTTGTACCAATTTTTATGCAACGATTTAAATCTATATTTGAATATCACTGTCTTTCGGACCTCAATTAAAAAAATGGTATGGCAACGGTCCTATATAGGGCTCTCGAACACATGAATTTTCTTCTATGTAATCCTTCAAATCGGGACGGAGAGACAAGCTAGTAAGCAATAGACACAATTGTTCTATTGCACACAAGCAAGGAAGCAATCAACAGATAGCTGCTTTCATTGCACGGAAGCAAGCAAGGAAGCAACCACCACAGCTGTTTTATTGCATCCGTGCAAGAGAGTGCACAAAAACTATGTTTTATAATATGGCAAGATTATTTTTGGGCAGAGTACGGCACCTGCTTACAGCGCTGCCAGTGTGTAACCACCCTAATGTTGCTAGAAATGAGATCAAATAGACTTGTTGGACGCACACTATTTGAGATCTTAATTAACAGTTTAATTTGCAATTTAATATTAACTGCCTCGAAAGAATAACATGCGCTGATTGGAGCATTGCGTATGTAGCAAACCAAGTAAGGAAAAGTTAAAAAATAATAATAAAAGTAATGGCACTACTTGTAGCCTGACCAGAAAATCGTTCAAAGCGGGAAAGGCACACTGTTTTCAATAAATCCCTTAGTAACAGCAGTACATAACACTTCCAAGTGGAAATTGCACTATCTTAGATATTAATCACTTTGTAATGGCAGTATATGGTCGTTTTGACTAAAAAGAGCCACTATTTCAGAACAATCGCTTAGTAAAGTTACTACTCGAGGCCTGACCAGATAGTCACTTGAAGTTGAAAAACACAAGTTTAAATAAGTAAGCAAGAAATCGAGTTCCTCGTAGTATCACTGCTGGTCACTCTCTCTCCGTGACAGTCACCCCACAAGCACACGTTCCGCCGACACCACAGTCACAGCTGCCTGCCCTCAGACTGAGTAAATTTAGCACTGCCCGCTTATTTGTACGTAGCAGCGGCGCAGTTCAACGTCACCGAACCTTCTACTCTGGAATGAGAAGAGACGGGATATCCTTGGTGAGAATTCCAGGCAATGCGCGCGAGGGAAGATTGTCAGGCGTGGAGATTTCTGACGTGG
Organism: Parhyale hawaiensis; assembly: GCA_001587735.2. Lineage (NCBI taxonomy): Eukaryota > Metazoa > Arthropoda > Malacostraca > Amphipoda > Hyalidae > Parhyale > Parhyale hawaiensis. The sequence goes on from LQNS02278075.1 coordinate 4,886,060, forward strand.
AACAGCTGCCTGGAATCCGTATTATTATATTGCTGTGCTTGTCCTTCAAAACTGACGGCAAAGAATGCGGTTTGACATATATGGAGGATACACACATAGCACTTGGCTGTACGTTTTGGCTGTCGAGAATTGAATATATTATTTTCAATGTAAACACAGCGATACTCGTCATATGACTTCTGCTGCCAAAGAATATGGCCGAGAATTGAGATCGATTTTGGCTCCCATCTCCTCTTCAAAGGATGTCTTCAACACAAATTGAAAATTTTGCCAGAATATATTTCGAATTGAGTTATAGAAACGGAAATCTATATAGGTCCACTAATAGAAAAAATCGCATGTAGCATTATCTTTCAGGCACCAGCTATAGCATCTTCATAAAATGCAGAGTAATTTCTTTAAAAAAAAAAATACGATAAACACTAGCAGTTTTATTCATAGCTACAGAATTTGTACCTGAGAGTTTAGTAAAAAAAAGAGCAAGTACATAAAACCATCCCGTTACAGACCATAGTTTTTTTCGTGTGGTTTGACATCACAACTTAATTAAACTATAGGTACTTCTAACAATAGCAACAATAATTTGCAATGCTTTCTGAGATCTAATTCATTCAAAATTTGAAAAGCCACCAGAAACTTTACTACTGATATCTTTCCAAGTCTTTTGGTTCACAAACATTTGTGTTTTACATGCCTGGGCAAAAAGGAACATGCGAAAGCTGTTAAGTGAAAACGGACGACAGAAGACTGTCGTATGACTGTAGAGGGTTTTAGTCTCCCATGCATGAAAATACTGTACATGCAAGTGGTTCAAATATAATTTCACCTTCGGTTTACCTAAAACGTATCTCTGCTTACGCGTAGTTTGAATATAAAATTTTGTTCATAAACGAGAGTGAATTCCAATACGTCTTACATAAAGTATATATATATATGTATTGTTGTATACATATATGAGGTTACCTCTGATTCCTTCGCGATCAGTCTCAAAACTAACATAGCCGGTGAACCAGCAAGAAATGGCGAAAGTCAGTAGTCACCGGATTTTTAACTTACTAAAAACTTTAAACATACACGGAACATACGTAAGTTTTGTTTTGATTTTCAACAGAATCCCGCTATCTCTCGGGTAAACAACATTTATTACACATATACAGAGAGCAGCACCGGCCGCTAGTGCTTCTTCTATTGCAAAGGGTGGTTCACACGACAGTCAGAAACCAACACAACACCTGCAGGTGACAACGCACACAATGTTTTGTTCGAAAGTTTACTGCCCTGTCCGCACGAAAGAAGGGTTCGAGGGTCACATGCTCGGTGTGGTCCGGGTTACATGCTCAACGGAGTGAATCGTGTAACCCAAGCAGAAATGTTGTGACGTCTACTAATACCACAGTTAGTATTTACTAGAAATCTACAGGTATTAAACTATCTCTGGCATAATAAGCTGCCGTAACTACGACTGTAAAATTATTCATGGCTGATAGTTTGCTTATGAAATCTCGCACAGTTGACTGACCTATCGGGGTCAATGAATGCGTCTTGCTACATCCTCGAAATACTACCCGTGTGCCTGAGGTTACAGGTTTTCTATGCTCGTTCACTGATCAGAGCTCTGTAAGTCGCTCATTTGACTATGCACATCTGCATAAAATATATCCTGTTCCAATACAGCTTTATAGCTAGGATTTCTAGAAGGTAGAATGTGAACAGCACTTCCCTTTTATAGGGTATTCCGAGAAAGTACCGGTAGTAATATTCAAAGAAATTCTATTAGCGTCGGGGTCATCATTTCTTCCGGTACCGCTTTGCATTTCCAAGAATTGCCAACAGTGCGCACCCGACGTAACGCTCCATGAATTACACAACGAAATTCGAAGGTGAAGAGAGCGCAGCCTTGAAGGCTTGAACTGTTTCCAGGCCTGTACAACGCTCAGCCGAGTACAGGAAGCACGAGGAAGTGTTGTTCCTCCGTGTCCCTTCCAGCATCTCTTACTGCGACGCGGGTGGTGGTGGATAATCCTTAGACCTTGACGGGAGCAGCTCGACAGAGTCAGGAACGGAAGAACGGGATCATGGGAAGAGATAGTCTGGGTGGCTTGTGAATAACAGCAGCGGAGTTAGAGGGTGCAAATCCTTGACGGGAGAGACTCAACATAGAAAACAACGGAAGAACGGGTTGATGGAAAGAGATAGCCCGGGTGGTGTATGCTTAACTTGGGCGTGGCTACAGGATAGCAACTCGGGTCCAAGTCCATGGCCCTGAATCTAAAAATATCATTTTATATAACACATGCTCAAAACTACATCAGTTATCTGGGCTAAGTGTCGGATCTTCGTCGTCAATCCAAGCTCTGCCCTGGAAGTTAACGACAAAAGTGTAAGCGCTGCACAGTTCCACATCAAGATATTTTATAAGTTTTTCATCAATTAGACTCGACTTTGAAAAGTTGCTCGGTAGCTCGGTTTGAGCACGGTAGATAAAATGCTGTATTTTTGATAGAGTTTTTGATGCTGTCGTCCATAAGCTATTTCTCATATTTTTTTAGCTAAATTCTGTCGTTAAAGTTGAGCAGAGGCCAAAACGTTTTCAATCCTTATTGTTCTGATGGTTCAACTAACTGCTGGTAACCGTGCAGGATACTGTGAACACTGAGCATTTCTGATGAATTCTTTTGAATGAACTATGCCGTATATATCTTGGTGCAACCTACTTTACTTTCAAGCGTTTCAAAACTGATATCAGCGCTCTTACTTGCAGGAGGGAGATTTTACTGCCGTAAACTCATGACAACACAACATTCCGTAGCTACTTTATGCTACTAGGAAATCAGTCAAGTCTAGTTTGAGGCATAGCTTTTGCAACAAAACCCATACAGCAAGGAACAATGAAACGTTTCGTTACGAGGTTATTGCCAGTCATTTTCACGGCTGGGTACTCTATAGCTGAACTAGAATAATCGAACTCCAATAACTGTGCGATTATCGTTTAAGTTATCACTTATAATAGCAGTAGTTGAGTTTGGGTTAAGTAATGCTACACTAAGGTATTGGCATAAGTTAAGTAATACTACCACTACAACAACAACTTAAGTAAAATTAAATTGTATCAGTTTAGTAATATAAGTTAAATTACATAAGTCAAGTTGTTTATTTTTACCCATACATTAGTTTCCCTACCGCAGAAGTAAGTTAGGTTTAGTAACATAATTACATAAGCTAGCAATATTTTACTTATGTCAATCGGCTTGAAGTTGATAAAAGCGCTCAAGGATTTCCCGGCGTTTCCCATAGTTTTCTCTTCCTAGAACTGGTAGCAAGAGAGTTGAGGAAATGCATGAAGAGGATAATTCTTTCTGCCTAAAATATTCTAACTGAAGTATTACGGTAACCTTTCTTTGTGGTCGCTAAAAACGAAAATGACGTATTGAGCAGGTAATTTGATATGATTCGGTTAAAATATTAAGTAAACTTTAATTACTTAAAAAATTTTTTACCTAACGCAGACATGACCATAAATGACTGATATTGTTGCCCTGATGAAACAACAAAAATGAAATTATAAAAAGGGTACAAATTAATTCTAGAACATTGTTTTGAAGCACAACGTGAATGCCCAGTACAACTTTACAACATTACGCAATTCACACCAGGTCGCTACGATCGCTAGTGCACATAACCTGGCAATTCCTAAGACCAAGCGAATTCCTGCTACAATGACTTTCAATTTGTCGGAAACTTTACAAGTGCCCTACAAGTGACCTACAAGTGCCCTCTAAGTACTATGTGTAAGTACCCACGGACGGCCACATGTACTCGGTGTGCTCTAATCCTATGCAATGATCTGCGTCAATGTAAATTCATGCTGGCTGCTCTCCACCGTAACTAGGAATTCAAAATTAATTATTTTCTTGAATCCACATGTCCGTCGTTTGGACTTTCATTAATACCTAAAGCAAGTCATAGCATTTGAAGATTTGACTGCAGCCCTTCAGCAGCAGTTAAGCGTGTTATTAGTTGCATTTCTTCAGCAACTGCATGGATCATATTATAACTATATTTTCAGCATTCAGTTGAGTTGTCTTCAAATAAAGCTCCAATTATAATAGCATTATGAATGAGAATACTTTCTGAAATGCAGATATGTTTCTATTATGTCTGCGGAAACGCGCAATGAAATATATCTAGCTTAGCTGCCGTGTGTAATTTATGCATTTAGTAAAACTACTCAAACAACAATTTCAAAGTAGAGAAAAATTCCTGAAACAGATACTTCCTGAAAGTGAGAAAGTTCAGAAGCGTAGACAATGTTCTTTAGGTCAAAGTTTCCAGGAGCTCCACTTCATAGTAAGATTTTCAGCATCGCCTTATACGTAATTTCACAGAGATTCCAGCGTGCCTTGCATATAAGTAGAGTACCAGCTGCTGATGTACCACAAAATAGTCACCGAAAGCTAAATCTAGTAGTTGAGTTACATATTTCCCGTACACCAGTGACGTCATAATGACGTCAAACTCACACCATGCGGTGTGGTGGCGAGTGGCCCTCGGGGTGCCCGCAGGTTGCCGTAAACTTCAGCTAGCTTCAGGACGTCTTTCTCTCGAGTCTTCGTTATCTTCTTTCATGCTGCCTAGCCTGGGATTTCCATTTCGCTCCGCCTCTTCTTTCCCAACTCGCGGTTCTTATGCAGGTCTGGTCCTGCGTGGGCCGCCCTTTGGCGTTTTGCTTCCTGTACACTCTACTTGTGTCTTCCTTTCCACGGGAGAAACAAAGTCTAGTTGTATAATGGGACTTAAACAATACACTCCTGCACATTTTTGCTTAACAAACAATCATTTCATTGTAATATTATTTACTGTTTTATCCTCTATTCATGAATTAGGATGATCCTTATTCCATCTTACTGTGCCTGAATAGCATTAGCTACAAATGGGCTTGGAACTGGGCTTTGATATGGTTGCTTACCCATTTTATTTACTTTGCATTTTATTATATACCTTGTTCTAATAAACTTACTTCCTTACTTCCTACACATTTCTCGTACAACAGTGATGTCATAATGAAGTCAAATTCAGTAGTTTAACTACACATTTCTCGTACAATGGCGAGGTTTAGATGGCGTCAAGCCCAGTATTTTAGCTACCATGTCCGGAACACCAGTGACATCATAATGACGTCAGACCGAGTAGTTGAGCTACACATTTCATATACACCAGTTACACCTGCATAATGTAATATTGCTATATAGGAACTCTGCATTCGGTAAAGTTTGTAAAACGGTTTGCTTCGCTTCGACAGCATCAAAAGGCATGAGCATCTTCTGAGTAAGTTGGCATGTTTCGGCATTACCATGAGTAACTGTGCATTTTCTTTTCTTAATCTCACACCCAAATTATGGACCTGTAAAGCATTCCAATTGCATTGCCTACTGTAGTGTATGTTGGGAGTGCCGTTGCATAGTTAGTGAAGAGCTAGCGCTTATTAAGCTGCACTCTGTTGGCAAAAATGCAGTTATAATATACAGTCTTCTTAGCATATACAGTACATAAATTTCTATAGAAAAATTCAAGCTCATCGCCAAGGAGGGAAATGGCTTGAGATTTAGTTTCTGAGAAATCGCACGTTCGTATTGTTGAGAGTGCCAACTTTGGAGAG
>LQNS02278075.1:4919426-4930927 GCA_001587735.2 Parhyale hawaiensis
GCACAGTACGACGTCCATTCGGCGATCGTCGCTATTTGACGAGTGCCACTGTCGGACGGTTTCTTTGATTGTTTGTAGTTTATTATTTCTCTGCTCTAGCCATTGGGATTGCCATAGCTCGTGCAGGTTTCGCTTGATTAGTGGGTAATAGTCCCGGCAGGGGACTGCACGGTTTGCCACGGGCAAATCTGACAGGGTCACCTGCCTCGACTCCTCGTCGCCGTCGGCGAGCTTATTGTCCGCGACGTCAACATGACCAGGCACCCAATAAATACACACTGACTTTCCATCCTCTTGTAGTTGTTGTATCGTATTTACTATTCAGTTGATGACGGAGTTGATGCTGTCGTATGCTCGGATGGCTTGCACGACACTCAATGAGTTGGAGAATATTGTAAAGTTCCTTTCTTCACTGTCTCCAATGAGGAGTAACGCCGTGCACACGCCGAACAACTCTGCGGAGAAAGTCGAGGTCTCCGGTATTAGCCGGCATGCTCTAGTTTTGTGGTGCTTCGCTCCACAAATTATGTATGTTACTTACCTATAAAATAAGCCTATTAGTTAATAACTATTTTCCTTCCTCATGGGTAGCACTATAGAAATTAGCTAACAGGATACCTTCTCATGTCAAGCATTTTTGAAACGCTTCTGTACTGCCTCGATATAAAACCGTATTTTCTATTAAAACCGTGGCGTTGTTGCCGCAATAACACTAGTATAGTCATAGAATATATTTTCAAAATCCTAGGTAACACGTCAACGAACTGCTTCGTGCAAATGTTTCTTTATTAATAGTATAAGCGAACTAGATTCTCGGTCGCACATTTTCGTTCGTACGGAATCGTACCGCCCGTGCTCATGTACTGAGTCAGTAAGGATCCTGCCAACGTACCAACACGACGTGTTACTGATATCCCCTGTGTGCTGCTGCCTTTATTCTGGGCTACAACAAATTCTTACCATGTACAAGTGTATGGACGTATAAACCCCACCAATGGGTGAGTATAGTTTAACCACTACCGCTGTGAAAACCCAATATAAGTAGGTACCCTCAATGAAGTGTTGTTAGCCGAAACTGCTGCGCGTGTACATACATGCCTGTGAATTCAACGTGAACAGCTCCGTCCTGCCAGTGTCATTATGTGCATTCCTACCTGTAATTACTAACATTTATGTACGTCATCGCTAGCCTAAATGAATGAATCAACAGCCTTGCCAGGTTATCCAGTTGATTGCTCTGTAATAATAGCGTAATCCTGCCCTAATAAATATCACATAGCTGTTTAGAACTTTAGGTAGTAAATGTCTTTCTGCTGCCAATCTCTGCCTCAAGATGGCGCCTCTCGCCTACATGTATTGCTGTGCGTCTGTGCCTTTGACATTTATTTTTGGTAAATATTTTTCCCCTAACCAGTTAGTGATCATAACTATCTCCCTTTTATTTATTGGTACGATAAAACCAGGTAATAAACATGCCCATATTATTCAATATAATTAAATGGTAGCACCGTATTTTAGCCAGATTTCTCCGCTGTGGTCGCCATTAGATAGAACATGTGGAATGTCATATCGTTTTCCGAAGGTAGACTAAGTTATTATGAGGTACAGTAGGATACCTACGCCAGCGTAGCAAATTATATGCAGTAGTTTGTTGAATGACGAAGTAGCTATTCGATTACATAAGCATTTAAATACCGCAAAACACATGGAATTGTTTGCATTGTCTTACCCATGTGCAGTGTTGCCATATACTGTTGCCATCAATTTGACTAGAAAAACATACGTATCAATTGTAACCATGATTTGTAAAGGGCTATAGTGTCCAGTTAATTACAGTAATTGGATCAGGTCAGTTACTCTAAGACTTTTATCCTTTAAATCCTAGTTTATTCCGCGGAACCTGATTTGATAAAGTGTCTGACAAAATCGTTCTCTTCCAGGTGCAACCCTTGTACTAGCAGTCACAAATAAATTGGGCCGATGCACGAGAGTTTTCCTTCCTCCACCTAGACAAGCGTAGAGGGTGAAACATGTGGTGCCTTACATGAGCACTACAGTTTCACCAGTCGTAGTGGCTGCGCATCCAACTCTGTCTCCCATCTTAGAGCCATCAGTATAGATGTGGACGGAGTCCCCGTGTTGGTCTCTCACGTGCTCCGTGAAAAGAGTTTTTAGTATTGGGGGATGTGAGTCTTTCTTTTTTTTGGGTATTGCGTACCGGGGCAAAACGTCGAAACTGGTATGCGCCAGGTTGGTTTGTCTCGTAACAGGACCCGGGCCACCTTGAACGGCTCGATTTCCGCTATGAAGTAGAGGGCTTCGTAGCCGCTGGAAAAGGGAAGTGTGTACGGAAACTCTGCTCCCTCTACCCGGTCTCGGCACACACTGTCCCAGGCCGGGGAGCGAGGGACTTGTTCTAAGCGGGCTAAGTACTGATAGGTAAGTTGCGCTCTGCGCTGCTGTAGGCAGGGTTCGCCACTCTCAGCGAGGATACTTGGTATGAGTGATGTACGGAAGGCTCCGGTGCATAGCCTTAATGCTGAATTGTGCACAGCGTCCAGTCGTTTTAGGACTTTAGTCCTCGCGGACTGATATGCGACATAGCCATAGTTTAGTTTCGAGCGTACAAGGGTTTGATAGAGATATAAAAGGGCTTGCCGGTCGGCGCCCTTCGACAGTGTCGTCAGGTGCTTGAGTAGGTTGAGCCTACGCATGCATTATGTTCTGAGCATCTCTGTGTGGGGTTTCCTGGACAGTCTTCTATCTATTATCATTCCGAGGAATTTCACCTCTTCGTGATAGTTTATCCGTTGTCCGTACATTTTAAGTTCGGATGATATTACATCTCTGGCACGCCTGATGTGAAGGGCAGAGGTCTTGGCAGCAGAAAAGGCGAAGCCATGGTCGGTCGCCCAATTACAAACGCGTCCAATGGCTCGCTTCAGTCGTCGATGTAGAACTTCCAGATATAGTGAGGAGGAGTATAACATCAGGTCATGTACATATAGTGACCCGTACACGTATTGGGGAAGGTCTGCTATGAAGTCGTTTATTGCTAGTAGGAAAAGGGTACAGCTAATGACGCTCCCCTGTGGAACTCCCTCATTCGTTGTCATCACAGGGGAGAAGGCCTGTCCCACTCTGACCCTGAAACGCCGCAAGCTCAAGAACTGCTGCAAGTAATAGGCCATGTTACCTCTTATGCCTATTTTATGTAGCTGTAAGAGTATTCCATGTCGCCAGGCTGTATCGTATGCCTTTTTAAGATCGAAGAAGACACAGATTGTGTGTCCCTTTGGTGTCCTGTTTTCTATGATGTGATTTTGTATACGCACGATGGCATCGGTGGTGCTACGGGACTGTCGAAAACCGTGTTGCACGTTGCAGAGGAGCTTGTTGGCTAAGTATTTCATCAGACGGATGTTCATGATTTTCTCAATGATTTTTCCGGGGCAGCTGGTCAATGCAATACGGCTGTAGCTACTTGGTTCCGTGGGAGATTTATTTGGTTTTATGAAAGCTAGTACAGTGGCAAGGCGCCACTGTTCCAGATAGTCGTGTGTTGTCCAAATTTTGTTGTATATTGTTAGGAGTGCTCGGACCGCTCAATGGTGCATGCGTTTCAGCATCTTGTAGTGTATACCATCAGGGCCGGGACCTGCATTTTTGCATTGTGTGAGCGCGTTATAGACTTTCAATACAGTGATTGGATCGTTGTATGGTACCTGGTCGTCTTCTCCACGGGTAGCAAAGTTCAGGGGGTCTCGTTCCAATCTTCTCCTTTTCGCCTGAATAGCTCGCGGGTAAGTCGCGCCACTGCTGACCTCGCTAAAAAGTCGAGCCAAGTGGTCGGCAACCTGGTCAGGTTCCACAATCACCTCGCCATTCTTCTTTATACAAGAAGGGCCGTGGCGTGGTTTTCCGGTCATCTTCTCAACACGTTGCTAGACCTTGCTAATTGGAGTATTAACGTTTAGCGAAGTTGTATATTCTTTCCAAGAGGCTTTCCGGGCCTGGTGCAGGGTAAACTGGTCCTGCGCAGTAATATGCTATTTTATTGGCCAAGCATCTATTTCGTTGGTAACGTTGGAGTAGTCTCTTTCTCTCCGCACATACTCGCGCACTCGTCGTTCCACCTCTGGATATGGGGATGGCCCCTGATGCAGCCCGCATCATGGCTCCTGTGAAGTGATCCACCATCTGGTCGACGGGTAGGTGTTCATCTAATTCCTCCATCTGGCTCAAGGCCTCGAAAGTAACCCAATCGGCTCGCCGGAGGATATTGTGGTGCTGCATCCTGATTTTGGAGGTCCAGGAAACTGGTGCACACACAGTAGTGGTCGCTTCCGTGGGTGTCCTCAGTCACAGTCCACTGGGCGTCAGGAAGGTCAGGCGTGCAGAAGGTAAGGTCTATCGCGGAGGTAGTTCCTGTATGAATGTAAAAATGGGTCTGTGCTCCTGTATTTAGGAGGCACAAATCGGTAGTTCTGAGCAAGTGTTCGACAACCAAGTCTCACGCGTTGTTAGCATTATTGCCCCATGTTGGGTGTTTTGCATTGAATTCGCCCAACAATAGGAAAGGGCGCGGCAACTACGCCACTAGTCCGGTGATATCTGCTACGTGAATTACTAGGTTCGGTGAAATATACAGATTACAGATAGTGGTGGCCGTGTTTCATTACTTGATTTGCACGGCCATGGCCTGTAAGGGTGTGTTAAGTGGCACCCTCTGGCACAGAGACTCTGTTTTGGTATGGATAGCGAGTTCAGTTCCAGGGACGGGATCCTGGGTAGGGGAAAGATATTCAGCGGCATAGTTTCGAGGCGAAGGAGGCTTGGCATAACCAAGCATGGTCTCTTGTAAAGATACGCATACAGATCGGGGCAGTACTATCAAACGGCTCAGGTTATCTTGTTCGTCTTGTGGCCTCTTATTTTCCATTGTAATATTTTACTCATTTGCTATGTTTCCTGTTCGAGCCTCTTCCTGCCGTGGAGTAGGGCTGACGCGTGCGGTAATCATCGTCTGTATTGGTGAGGTGTCGTCCTTCTTCCTGTTTCCATCATTCCACGCCCTCAGGGTCACCGTAGGGGGCGAGGACCCCGCGTGGTGTCCGGAGGACATGCCGCGGCCCGCGGGCAACGGGGCCCGTCCCCCGTCCACACCCTGGTCCCGTGAGGACGCACGCCGCTCGCTTGAACGATGCTGTTGGTCGGAGTCTCGTCGCGCTCCGGCTACATGTGACGCTGCTCGTCCCGTGTGGGACCGAGACGTCCTACGGAAATCTTGGTGTTTCTTCGAGACCTTAAAAGGTACGAAATTTGTTGTAGGGGATGAATCGCTGCTCGGAACGCGTGTCCGCTTCATCGCTTTTACTAGCTGTAAAAGTCTATGGTCGTACTGATTGTGTTTGTTCTGTAGTAGTTTTCTTTGCCAACTTTTGTGTAAGTCTATCCGGTTTATGTACGTCCCCTCCCCGAGGCACAGCCACCTGAGCTGCGGCGCTGTCGGAAGCAACAGGCGCAGCACAGGCAGGAACTCGCAGCAGCTGCGCAACCAACTCGGTCTATCGTTTTGAGCCATCGGTATAGATGCGAGTAGTCACTGTGTCCGTCTCTCACGTGATAAGTAAAGAGTTTTTAGTAAGTAGTAGAAACCTTTACTAGCGCTTCAGTAGCACACTGCCTATATCGCGCCGAACTATTCCTGTGTTTAGCCACAGGCTCGTGCGCCGCCAGGGCGCGTAATTTATCACATTATATTCATTATAAAGTACTAAAAAGAATATTATCTTTACATATAGTATATGTAATTCACAAAGAAACTGACAGAGCCGTAGTTGACAATAGCATTTATCGTAATGAATTCATCACAGCTTTTGATAGAGGTTACAAGAGTTTTTAGTAAGAGGGGATGTGAGAGTCTTTCTCTTTTGGGTTTTGCGTGCCGGGGCAACAAGTTGATACTTGTATGCACCAGGTCGGCTCGTCTCTGAATAGCACCGGGGCCACCTTATTATTACAGTATTATTATTATATTGAGTAGTTTAAGTCTCCGTCTCCACAGCAAAGGCGATCTAACAGAGGAAGAAGCAAGGGACACATAGTGTGACGATAGATAGCACCTTGGGTACGTGGAGGGTGTTCCCACACAGGATCAACGCGCATGGGAACAGCAAGTCGGGAAAGAAAAGTAAGAACAGATTGAAGAAAGATCAGTAGGAGTAAAAGATGGGAAGGAAGCAAAGTGGGCACGAAAGACAGCAGACCGGGGCCACCTTAGAGGGCTCGATTTCCGCTATGAAGGAGAGGGCTTCGTAGTCATTGGAGGAGGGAAGTGTGTACGGAAAGTCTGCTCCCTCTGTCCGGTCTCGGCACATACTGTCCCAGGCCGGGGATCGAGGGACTTGTTCTAGTAGTAGAAACTTTTACTAGCGCTTCAGTGGCACACTGCCTATATCGCGCCGAACTATTCCTGTGTTTAGCCACAGGCTCGTGCACCGCTAGGGCGCGGAATTTGTCTCATTTTACATTATAAAGTAGTAATGAGAACATTATTATCAGTATTAATTTTACATATAGTATATGTAATTCACAAAGAAACTGGCAGGGCCGTAGTATTTTTGCAAATCCAACACCCTAATCACAAACCCTTCAGTTTATTTTTCGGGGAAAAATAAAAACGAAAAGATATATATACTTTAATTTCATGTAGGCATATTGACGACACTACAACGATCTGCATGGAAATGTAATGTTTTCTATGATTTCAGTCTTAAACTAGTTAACACTATATACACACTAATTTGATACAGCTTTTTGCATTATTATACAGAAAAATCCGAGTGTACGCAGGTAACAAGATCGGCAAAAACCGCTTAAAATGCCACTAATACAAGATTAAAATCTCACAGGCAGAGGTTGTGACCATACAAAAGATAGCAGACACCGTCAAACATCACACGACTGTCGAACGGCGACGACACAAACACATACATACACATGAATCAGGGAACGAACGTACGTCCAATAAAGAGATAAGAACGAATATACCTACACAATATGTGACTAAGTAATATGAGTTTCAGACTCGCATCCCTGACGCCGCACGCGAAATTAGTCCAACGCTTCAGGATTATTTGTTATCGTGATGATTATCATCATTCAAAGATTGGCACCCACGAAGGAAAAATTCTGTACAGATTATAAAACTTTTCAAGCATATCAATGATAGACTATGAGAAGAATTAACCAACCAAGCAAGCGAGTAATACCAGTAAGAAAACTTGAGACTTCGTAAGAATGAATACCATAAAAATAAATCATTGAATTGCTACCTGCAGAGCGCAGTAAGCTTCAGAATAATCACTTTTAATTGGGTGAAAACTACCGGGATACCAACGTCTCCTGTTAGCCTTTCATGATTACAGAAAACCTGCACCTCTCGCCAAAAAATACCATTATTAACCCTTCACTGACGGCTCAAAAGCGCTAACGTAGGAATAGCGTTATAAAAGCAACCATATATGATCAGTAGGCCAGTGAAGCATAACCCCTCACCAGAAAATGGCCAATATACGTTCATAGAACCCAAAACCAAATTTTGATTAGTACTGTAGTGCGTAGATTTTACATAAAAAATTCGTCAATGTGGGTAAACAGTGGGAAACCAGATAAATTATCATCAATTTGGGTTAATTTGATGAAGGAAACTAGATTAATTAAAATCAATTTGGGTCATAAAAAATCTTGAAATTTGGCTACAGCTGCAATCCCGACGGTCTACCTAGCCTATATGGCCTCATTTACACGACTGAAAATGTCGGTTCTTGCCCTATCGGAAAATTATAAGCAGTTAGCTGATGTTTATAGGCGCGGTACCGTATAATAGTGGATACTTTTTACTGTTCCTACGTTGATTAAGCAACATTTTATTTATTCAAGTTTCACCCAGCATTCCCTAGCGCCCATGTGGGACTTGCAGTGAGTGCGAGCGAACCTCTGGAATGACAATAACACGTAAGAAATCTACAAATGACCAGTGACGTGCCGCTGTCATGTCTATGTAAGCGGGGCTCGACTTATCCGGCCTTTAACCAGGAACGACTCTGCCATTATTAACCGTGCTGTAGATATTGAAGCAACCGAAGTGCGCCTAATGAGCTTAATTTCGTAGGCCAATCGACAACACCTTAAATTAGTGATATTCAGAATTTCCGTTTCCCCGTCTAAGAAAATGGTAACCCCAAGGAGTAAACGAACTGTGCGACAGAAAGCGAAACGGAAAAAAAAGCATCCAACACATGCAAACGACCATTCGCAGGGCACGAAATGGAGCATGTACGCAACCATAGGAAAAGCCCGAGTCGCTGCCACGACGAGCGCTAAAAAATCACGACTGACTTGAACACTTACCCGTACCCAATGAACCATTACCAGATGGCTCAATAATTTTAGAATAGGGCTTAAATCACACGCAAGCATAATTGGCGGAAAAACATCTTCTCATGACACAGGGGCTTGGGTGAGGTTCTGGACTCATTTCCGATCAACGTTACATTATGTTTTTGTTCTTACGTCGACTTCTCAATAAAGAGAATCGGATTAGTAGCACTTCTACGTGCCAATGGAAGCCAGTTTCACACCAACGGCGCGTGATTTTAGTTCATACAATGAATACTCAGTAAACGCATTTGATGTTTCAACAATGACAGTTTCACAAAAAAGGTAATCGTACGCTGAATTCTATAACAGAACAATCATCACACTTTCAGCCATTAACCAAGGTAGACAAAACAGATGCTGGTAGTTGTAAAAATTACTAGTGAACCATAGAAGGGAACAAAGAAGATTTGTCAAAGTAGAAAAGACGGCAGCTAAAATCAAGCAATACATGAAATCGATATGAAGTAACACAACTAAGAAGAACATAATTTTCTTAGGTAAAATTGGTTACGTAAAAACGACTTCCTAGTATGTAGGTCGGATGGACGAGGGAAGCGGAGAATACTTACATCCAACATCAGTTCTGTGTCACCCAACACGCAAATGATAGGTACATAATACTGAAGAAAACTCTCTTTTCAACTTCCGAGGGAGAAATAAAGCAAAAGAGACTCCGAATAATACAACCGACTCTGAAGAAAGTGATCTGGCGCAACGTAGAAGCAGAGCCCATTCAATAAATTCTAAAGGACAATAAGAATCAAAATCTTACCACTACCTGTGTCCGGCTACCTAATCACGGGGATCAGGTGTTAAGCCTCCAGGACAACACAATGGACGCTTCACCGAGGAAAAGGAAGGGACATCGAGTATGTCGAGAGAAACATGGAACTGATAGACGAGGATGCTGCTAGACAGGATCATCGCGCATGAGCACAGCAAGTCGGGCATATTACTGTTATTCTATTCCTAGTTTAGGCCTCCCTACACAGAGCCTGCGCTCTGATCTAAAGAGAGGAAAAAAAAGATAGAAAGAAAGCCGACAGAAATGTGGATCCTGTTAACGAGTCAATGAGCATGGGAACAGCTAGTAAAAAAAAAAAAAAACCGAGGAAGAACAGAACCCGGCGTCATCAGTAGGAGTACAAAAAATGGAAGGGAGTAAAAAAGGAGGAAAGGAAAGCAGCACGAAACTGGAAATTTGTTTGGGGGGGGGGGGGCGCTGCTTACTATAATTTGGCATTCTAGTAGTATTGGTACTGAGGCGCATCGCGCCGAATTCCTAGCAATTTTTATCTCTGCTTTTTACCGGAAAGTCCGAAGTTCAATGCGAACATTGGTGAGCCTCCAGTGGCCAATGGTCAGCACGCTACTACTGGCGGATAATAAGACGCAAGGTATCTCCAACCTCCACATGGTACGGCTATTCGCTCAGTCACGCAGCACAGATAAAAGACAAAAAGAAAAAAAGACCGAACGAGCGCCGAGGGTTCCTTTCGTGGCCCTCCCCACACGGGAGCAGGCAGGAGCCACAAAGGATGGATCGATTACCACCAGTCGGCGACCCGCCTCGCAAAGGGAAAGGAAAAATATAAAAAATCTCAAGCTTCAGCAGGAACTGCGGCCAGCTGCAGTATCTCCTGTGGAGAAGGCAGTCGGGTCAGCCTCTACAGGCCTAAAAACTCGTGTATATTCTGACGGGGATAGAGCCCGCCAGAATATACCCTGAGAGTTGATTTGGCATCTGCTCTAGCTACGCTACTGAGAGGACTGCACAAGTCAGGTCCGTGCACACCACTTGTACCTTGCCCGGAAACCGCCGAAGTAGGTAGGTAACTCGAACATCAAGTACCATAATGAGGTTCGGTCTGCCGAAAGTAAACGAACGAACGGGTTTTTGGGTGGATCGAAGCTAATTCAGTGTGCAAAGTAGCGTAAACACTGCCAAGTGGCAGGTGAGCCGGTAGAGGATGGCCAAAGACAACACCCGTAATTGCGTCTTCCTGAACAGTGGTTTAAACTTTCTATAAAAAACTAGAGCAATACCCAGGTCAGTCACAATACCTTCGAACCCAGTAATTTCCTCTCTCATACAAGCTGAAAGAATTTTCTCTTGTGCAAACCTAAATGTTTCCCCTCGTACAAACCTAGAAAAATTTTGTGCTAGGCTTGAAAGAATATAAAAAACACAACGTTGAGACAAAGCAAGATGAATCGTCTTCATCGCGCACTGGATACACGGTGTCACATAAATGCAGGAAGTTCCTCCACTGTTCCATAACTAGGTGGCGAGAAAAAATATTAGAAGCTACGAATTGGGACTGGGTCATAGCCTAAGTATGGCATACAATGTACAGAGGCTTGCAGGAAACAACCCGACGCTTGACAAGAGCACTGATGGAAAAAATGCGCGCCGCCACTCACTTCAAACTTATGTACAATGATGACAGCAGGCGCCTTCTCCTAGCCACTCCCAAACTTTAAATTAAAATTAATATCACCGGGTTGTAGCTAAAATAGGAACGCTTATGACGAGGTCAGAAAAATACTTCAAAGAACAGTCGCAGCAACCTAAATCAACAGATTCTTAATAGCTCTACAGCGTAAACCTCTGGCGCAGTGACCTCAAAATAAGAAAGCGTTAGTCGATTGATGCTGTAAAATATGTATGAAAATAACGCAAATTAAAGTAATTACTACATGGGCAATATCACAATAACTAAAGACTCGGAAAGCAATAAAAAGCTCGACAAGAGAAAAATTTTCTTGCAATGTAACAAGCCCTGGTCATTACTTTACGTAAGATTCGTACTGAGAGTTGCGACGCACGTACATATACGGCACTCAATTATAGTAGGTATTATAAGAAGCATCCTGCATGACAGTAAAGCGCGCAGATCAACTGCAGCAGGCTCAGAAGTAAGAGAAGCAAGAAACAGACATTCAAAGTAGCTACACTCCGTTCAACCATCAATATTAGGATACATCATCGATAAAAAGTCTCTGAAATCGAAAATAGATGACACGGTTTTATATACACTGTACTAAGTAGGAAG
>LQNS02278075.1:4930997-4956355 GCA_001587735.2 Parhyale hawaiensis
TAAGAGAAGCAAGAAACAGACATTCAAAGTAGCTACACTCCGTTCAACCATCAATATTAGGATACATCATCGATAAAAAGTCTCTGAAATCGAAAATAGATGACACGGTTTTATATACACTGTACTAAGTAGGAAGAAGGGAAGGAGCGATGAAGCATGACTTGGAAGTATGTCGGTGAGGAGAACAATGACTAATGTAAATATGTACAGCTACTACAAGGCATGAGCTTTGGAAGATTCCTCCAAAGCACAGCCCATCATTTGACACAAACATCGAATCCACAACAGCAGGTTGATGTGAAATATTTCCGTTATTAAACGAAGGTTTCTTTGTCGTAGCCCATAATACGGCACGGGGGCAGTCCTATCTTGCGGAGCTAGAAGGACCTAAAAAGTAAGAAAGTAAGGGATTATCTATACTTTCACTTCACTTCCATGAAGTGATGTGCAAAATAAGTACGCCACCACCACTCAAACAATTCAGTGACAAGCTGATTTTAAATAGGTACTTCATCCGAAAAAAAAAAAATCGATGACACAGGCTGGATCTGTTAGGACCTGCTCTGTCATTTCGTATATGAATGTGCACAGTTACTCAAAAATAAAAGAAATATTAGGAATGATATGCAGAGCGAACAAAGGCTAAGTTAAATCATCACCACGCGTTGACTACAATCAGAATATTACTTATAAGGTTAGAAGAACAATCGAGACCTTAACAACAAACTAAGCTGCTCAATGGGCCCTATCAACAGATACACTGTTTGTTGTCAACGAATCTGTGCCGAACGCGGTAAACAGTCGCTCAAAAATCTTAGCAACCAATAAATTGAAATTGGTCCTTTGGCCACAGGAAATTGGTGCAAAAAATGGATCGGAAAAAGTCAGTTACATCATTCAGCTGCTCCTTCAAGATAAACAAGTGAAAGATCTTTGGGTAAAAGTGCATAGTTGTCAACTTAAAGTCATATTTCACCGTAAATTTCCCCTTGTTTAAAATGTAATACGAACCAATAGCAATCTGAGATAAATCATCTCTGTTAACAGTTTTATCCTTGAGGTCATTCAGAGGAAGGGCAGCAATAAATTAAAGAAGTAAGTGCAATCGAGTGGAGGTCAACTTATAAACGAGTATATCAAGTGCATCGTTATTACCTCTAATACGGCACTTATCACCTACAGTAGATAACATGAAGGTCATAATACGTCCTGGACCACCTACATAAGGTACAAATGTACTTAATTCGGCAACACTTACATATCTATTGTCATTAATTAATTTCGGCTCAAGAAGCGGATACAGCAGGGACATCATTATACGCAGCGCTCCTGGAGGGGCGTAGCTGGGGAGAGGGAGGAGACGAGGTAAGACATTCTTCTGGGGCGATGCGCTTCTGGGCACCTATATGAGGACACAATATTATATTCGCTACAGGCTGATCTCAATTTGATCCCAGATTATATTCCACTGTCAACTTGGTCCTATTCCAGATTTTATTTCAATGTCAATTGGGCTGCCATCATAGATGCTGTACCTGTGAACTATGTCCTTCCTTGTCTCCTTCCTCCCTATCCAAGTCACTGGACTCCGGAGCAGTCCTCGGACGCTCCGTTTACAAAATCATTCGCGGAACACTTACAAGGTACGAGAGAGAGCAGGGTCATCCACTCGATTCAATGCTGTAACATTTCATAAAATTAGAAATAATACATCAACTACTACAATCTTTACACAAGTATATAATTTATGACAATGTAGGTATATACTGCTAGCAATAGAGCTAAGTGACAGCAGCAGTGCTCCGAGAGTTAATTCACAACGCACGCCATGCTGAACTACCAAACAACATGCAGGAAGGGACACAAAAGAATGCGCGCCACTTACCACCATAATAGCCTTGCTTGTTTCCTTCTTTTCATTCTTGCATACTTAGATTGAAATAATGGCAATTTGAGGAAAGTTGTTGCGTCTATACAAGACTAGTCCTTACAACAAAGCTTGAGACTAAGGTTATTTCCGCCCAAAGCGAAGGATTCCATCGCTTTCGGTCGAAAAAATTATGTACATTTTAGATGGGAGGTGGTATGAAGGAACCATATATTGGTTGTTTCTTTCGCAAGTAAACCTACTGCCAGCGGCCTTGATGAGGGTTGGCTATAATACATCACTTTACAACTGATTTCTACTACCATTTTACAGAGATAATTTTTACAGTAGATAAATTAGGTACGAGAGCTTTCGACAGTTGCACCCAACAATGGCGGGGCTTTGCTTCCAAGTACCCACCGTTCCAAGGTAACCGAATATTATAGAAATAGAAGTGCAAAGAAGCAAGCCTTCGAGTTAGCTATAGACTGAGCTTGAGTGTAGCTGGCTCAGCAGCAACGCCGTTTGACATCACAAGAGACACAGAGGGATCACACACGTGCATGAATGGCTTAGGACTTCCATTTATCAGATACCTACATACATTGTTCCCTACCGACTCCTGTCACGCAAGAACAAATTAGACTTCCACGGAAGTAAGATGAACAAACATTTCAATTGCATATCATAAGCATAAAATACATATTTTCACGGCGATTTCAACACAAGATCACAAAAAGAAATAAAAGAACAACGATGCGAATTGCCGACTGTTCACACTAACCTCCCGGAGTTCAACGACAACCTTACTTATAGTTAACATACCAAGCGTATGAAGACGAGAGTGAGATTCATAGGGAAAGCAGTAGAGTGAACGTATAAGTAGCAGTGACAGACATAACGAAGATCGACTAGATTAATAATAGCTAACAACAACAACCATCACCGGCACTGATACAGCGATCGGTCGACCCTAGTCCATAGCAGCACATGGCAAGCACAATCACATACGAGCAACAAACATCCGTATCTTCATATCCAATGGTGCCATATTTTGCAGGCATGGATGGCACTACAGATCAAAAGTATCGGTAGTATCATCATCATCATCGTTGAGAAGGAGGCAATGGGCTGGCCTTCACTGCGCCCTTGGTAGCAGGCCTGGAGGGTTCCGCTGCCGAGGAGCTGACAACACTACCTCCTCCAGGAGCACCGCGGCTGATGGTAGACCTACATCCGCCGGGCTTCTTTCTGGTATCAACTGCGGGCTGCGAGGCTGGAGTTGCTTCTGTATCTCCTGACACGGGCGGATGGTCTCCAGTGCTGTGGGTGCGGCAGTGGGAGTGGAATATATCGTGGTCCAGCTTCCAGCCGCCCTGGACGGCGCACGGGTAGTGGCAGATGGACCGACAGCCGTTGCTGAGACACCCAACGCTGGCGCCACTTTCGTTGCATTCCACACACACCTGAGGTATACCATGGAAATTAGTGAGATCTAATGTAAGTGCACTGTGCCAGGGCCACACTGCACAATCGTAAGCGCAACTAGATGTGCGAATGGGTAGTGCACACGTCGTCTCCTACACAGCAAAAGTCGGCACTATGAGCGACCTGCAAAATGTACGTCCGCTCAATAAGCCGAGTGTGCAATTGCCTAGAGCGGCCCAGGGCACTACGATCATAGAGCTCCTGGAAAACTGGAGCGTGTGTCTCGGCTGCTCTCCGGCAATGGGCCGGTTGGTCCGTCTACTGCCAGCTATCTAATCTAATCAACTGAAAATATAGTGGAAATATTATGGTACCGTATTTGTAAGGGCATGCAAATCCACAAATACATGACATATCCCACTGGCAACAAGATGTCCAAAGAAATCACACAGGCACTCCTGCAGCAGTCCCTCAAAGTAACTTTCCATTTCTGTAAGTTTCCCATACAAAACAATGCAGGCAGCTACATATTGGACTAAGCGAATTTAAACAATAGTCTTATTGAACGAGTGCTCCTAATTTTCCAGAAAAGATATGTAGGTATTTTAGATAACTAGCGCCCGTCATTATTACCTGCTACACAATTTAATTTGAGCTACCCTTGCCACTAAATTCTAGTGCATGCAGTGTATTCATATCCTCAAGGCACACTTTGAGCCACCTTACACAAGTTGACCACTTCAGTACTAATTTGGTCCACTGGAGCACTACCTACTCAAACAAATCATATCTCACCCTGAAAGTTAAGGAATCAGAAAGTGAGTGAATACGTTGTTAATCTATGCCTCAATAGACAGCAAACCAGTGAGTTAAGGATATACTCCGTGAGCACATTTTCTCCACTCACCGACACCCGAGCTGTAGGTAGCTAACCCATTTACATTTACTTGCATAAAGCATTTTAGTCGTTATACAATTGCTTATGTGGAAACTTCGACCATCGCACATGACTTCCATTACTCAGAAAGTACCTACGGTAATTAGCTACGTACTAACTTGTTCCAATAAAATATGCCCTTTGACGGACGTGCAGCGGCAGTGGCACAGATGCAACCAAAAAGGTAGGCTACTTCTCTCCAAGAATGGACCAGTTGAACTGTCCATTGTCCTGTATCTTATCGACTACAACTAGAGTCCTAGCGGAAATAAAGAGCCAACAGCCCAACACAACCTCACGAAGTAACTTACACGTTTGATAGGCCCTGAAGCTTGAACAGAAACTGCTCATGCTATAGGGACACACTCAATAATGTTGATTACCCATCGCTCAACTCCAACAGATCGTTATCAACAGAGTGCAACTCACCCACTCCTGGGCATCCACTACTGCCTGCTCCAAGCCACACAGTCTGCTGTTGACTACATGCACACCAGGCAACCACACAAGACAGGCCTCGTGTATCCAGCACTCGGTGCCCTGGTGTTCGGGAGGTGTAGAGCCGCTGCTACTGCTGGAGCTCATGCTGGCAGGCATGTTGCTCACAGGGCCTGGACCTATGACAACACCTTCGGGTGGGATGGTGGGAGTTTTGAGAGACCCGTCTGTCGAGTGGGAGCGGTCGGGAGTCGACAATCCAATGCGAGTCTGTAAATTAATAATGAAAGAAAATGGGTTTATTTTTATTTATGTTTTGGCTTATCATATCTGCAAATGTTGCCAATTGATATCTATATTAGGTATTATAAGAAGATTTAAGCCTCCCATGCACGAAGGTGTTCCCACACAGGATCAACGCGCATGGGAACAGCAACTCGGGAAAGAAGAGGAAGAACAGACAACAGTAAGATCAGTAGGAGTATGAAAGTGGATGGAAGCAAAGTGGGCACGAAAGACAGACGCCTAGCTAATGGCTAAGGTATGATGTTTATATAACTTAAACACCAACATAGGGAAGAAACTTTTAGCTGAGCACAGGAACCACAATTTCAGGCACATCTGTGCTCTTATCGTTGGCCCAAATAGCATCCTGACATTGTCCTCACTGACAACTGATATACAAGCATTGATCAAAACTCATAAGACGTTAATGGTATTGAAGGAAAGCAGAAAATGGCTTCAAAAGTATTTTATTTCAGAAATATGGTAATTTTTACAATGTTCCCCTTTTTCTTAATAAATCTCTAAGTCTTCCAGATAAGATTGAAAACAATCTGGTTCACTGCATCCAGCAGCAACTTTAGCTCAAGAATGAGCTTTTAGACTGAGCTTGTATTCGTCCCACAATTTTACTTTACTTGGGGTCCAGTTATATTCTATGGGGTATAAATCCATAAACAAAAATGTTCTAATCCTATGTAGTGGTACCTGCCATGTATGGTTATAACTAATTGTTGTTAAAAACTTACTCTGAAAGATATCCCTTCATAATAAAAGTTTTGATGTAGCCTATAGAAACAATCTTAAACTTGAAGCCTTTTGGAACTCAAACTGGCCAGATATTGCTACTACAAATTCACTGTGTAATGCGGCTAGTTGTAGTAGAGCTTATGCTGGAAAGCTTAATTTACTATGAAGCTTCAAGTGTTCCTTTCACTAGAAGTTCTTTCTAGGAGGTTTGCAGTGTCAGCAAACACTGTAAACTGAGACCACTAGGTAGCTAACACTCAGAAAAATATTTACACCGTCGATCCCTACTAATTGGTTCACAGCGCATGGGCACGGCAAGTCAGCAAAGACGAGGAAGAACAAGGGCAGGCAGCATTAGCAGGATAATGAAACTGAAAAGTAACGTGGGCATGAAGAATGATGTCCCGAAGGCCTAGATATGACTAAGGCAACCCAAAGGGTCTCCCCCGGGTCGCAGCTCCCAATAAGACACAATGCGCGAACTAAACTAAGCTAACTAGATGGTAGACTACGGCCCATCCTATGCGCCCGACGAGGTATAACAACCATAACATGAATATCAATTATTAATTAGTAGGTAATGATGCACGTGTTACCGACTTAATATAAAGAGAGCACCCCTGCCGTGAGCTTTATCATTAGTAAGAAGCAATTATTTTCCCACAAGTAATGATGTGAAGAAAATCTGAAGATACAATAGAAATACATCCAAAAAATGGTTAACCAGGAAGTAGGTACAAATTTAATTATATATGATTAGGCTATACCTACCGTAAAATTTTCTAATTATAACTACATACAAATCTACTAGGTATACAATTAAATGCTTAGTGCAACAAGCTGTTTACTTCAGTGCACCAATGGCACACTACAAAAATTCAGAACAGCAACACTGTTCATTGGTAAAATCTTGTGTGTGCCAGCACTGCAAGTTGGCAGTGCTAACACACACAAAATTTGCTGTAAGAGTAAGAGAAACAGTTGTAGCTACCAAGTTAGCGTGTCAAGTCCAACAAATATGGAACCCTGGGGGTGGTAACTCGCCTACAAGAGCAGCAGTTATCCAGATGTTGAATTCCAGAATGTAGCTCTGTACAGCTCCATCAACATTACTCTGAACTGATATAGGCCTAAGCCTGACAAATACATTGCAAACTAAGTCACCTGAAACTCGTTCTCATCGATAAGCACAGCTTCATTTTACTCTATGTTGAAAAGTAGGTGCAAAAAGTAAAAAAATAAAATTACAGTTGAGAATTATACTGGGTACAACACAGGTATTATTGGCTGCCAGGCTACTGTTCGACGAGCCACCACTGGCACCTGTACCAAACATGCAGCGTATAAAACAGCCCACGTCAATAAACTTAAAATCATGCACAGAGATTGTTGTGCGTCCAGCGATTGTCAGCAGCACGTGCAACGACGACAATAACTGAATGCTAATAACATCACTGAAGCTCCTAACTAGATGCTGCAACATTACCTACTGATAGCTGCTTAACATGAAATTGATGACGAACAAGCAGACGGCAGCTAAATGGTAATATTACTAGTGAGGAACAACACAATTATAACAGAAAATAATAGATACATAAAATAAATCTCCATTTTATCTAAATCAATTGCTGTATGATGTGTGTACATGCCTACCATGCATCGACATAATCAACAACAAAATGGTGGTAATCAATAAGCTACTTCGCTCCAGCTTTGTTGTGCTTATTCCATTAGGCTAACGACAGTAGCAGTAATAGAAGATACAGCATTGGATCTGCCGCAATGGGAAACCAAACGCACAGAATCAAGTAACACAATCTATAAGAAGCAGCTTAAGGGAGATACGGTACAAGAAAAATAGTTCTCAAGGATAACGTTCAATCCAACTACAAAATAACTGCTCAATGAAAAAGAACCATGACTATTGGGGGTACCATAACACTGCTAATACTGCCTACACAGAAGAGTAAATGAATGTATGTAATAGAGAGTAAGCCAAACAACATCAAGTTCCAAATATAAGATAGTGATAATGTAGTGGGTGAACTGGTGCCATGCCTCAGTACTGAGAACTTACTAGCATTCTGGCGGGTGTGGCGGCAGGCACGAAGCGCCACGGGGGCGAGCCAGAGCCTGGTGTCTGACCATCGCACGAGTCCTGTGTAGCGACCAGTGCGGGCACACACAGGAGAGGGGAGGCATCAGAACACAACCATACGCGACATGCAGTCAGCGGCACTCACAAAGCTCTTACTCACTAATGCAGGCACACCATCACTGTAGTGCCAACACTTCGCAAATGAATACTGTAGTAGCTGCTAATGTAAGCCCCTGATAAACCAATCCAAATTGTTCAAGTCAATTTATTTTAGGCAAACTGACCAGGCTTTGCACCAACGTAACGCTAATGGTAGGCACAGACAGTGCGTTTATCTGATGAGAAATAATAGAATAAGCCTGCGGTCCTGTCGATAACCATGAAACAAGCCGACATGTGTGAATGATTCACTACATACATTGACCCCCGATCAGTTGAGATGATTTCAAAACCATATTGTTCGATAGCTACAACGTATGGTTGCCCCAATTGCAGTAGTTTCGTTTATCAAGAGTTTGTTGCGCAACACGTACAGGTATTCAAAGACTACCCGTCAGTGAGCAAACCTGCAACTACTTCAACATCTTCAGAGTTTTTAGTTCAATTTGCCCAGGCTTTCCAATAGCTAAAACCGATCGTTCTTAGTGCCCAGTGTGATGCAACAAAATATTCTTTTTACCATTAAAATTACATTTATTGTTTTTAGTATTGTAGATATTCAAAAGTGGTGCTTCCTCTTCCATTGGAATGGCGATCGAAGACAGGGGAAAAACCAAGGGACGTGTCAACTGCCAGACCTAAAAAGGAACCCATGCACAGAGGAAAACCAGGACCACTGCACATGGAAACAGCTGAAGTTGAAGAAAAGAGAGAATAGAACACAACGTCAGTAGCAGTAAGAAGGTGAGTGAAAAGCATGGCAACTTGGGACATAGCTAGTAGTAGTAGAAGTTTTACTAGCGCTTCAGTGGCACACTGCCTATATCACGCCGAACTATTCCTGTTTAACCACAGGCTCGTGCGCCAACTAGGGCGCGTTTTAAATTGTAAATGATTTTTATCTTGGCTTTTCTGCCGGTAGGTCTCAGAGTGGTCAGTGCGCTACAGACAGGAAAAAGGCGCAAGTTGAGCATCTCTAACCCCCGGGCACGGCTGAACGCTTTTGCTCGGCTACGCCGCACAGGGAAAGGAAATGAAATACAAGAAGGTAGGAGTTTAGCGGGAATAGGTCAGTCACCTCGATCAGCAGCCAGACCTCCCGAAACAGAAAGGGAAGTATTGAGAGCCTACCTAACTTTACAAAACTAACCTCGTCAGCAGGAACTGCGGCAATTGCAACATCCCCTGCGAAGAAGGCACTCGGGACCCTTGGGTGCGTGATGCCCAAACATATTGTGGCAGGGAATTGGGATATATATAGCTAAGCAGAACATAGGTAGGAAGGCAACCCAATGTGTACAAAATGACCCTGAATTCCTTTCTTTACAGCTTGTGTAACCGAAAATACAACAAGGCTCTAATTTTTAACTAGCTATATGGTAGCTACATGCTAAATAGCAGTGTTTGTCGGACATTACCTCCAGACAACATACTTTTTATACAGGGAATCGTTTTCTGCCAAAGCAATTGTTAATGCACAATCACGTACAAGTGTAAGCTGTAGCACAGCAGATATATAAAAGTGAATGCGTTAGTTAGGGAGCCATCTGCTCACAGGTATTGCACTCAACAACAATTTTTGAGAGAGGCCTGTGTCTGGCTCCAACTCCTTATATCTTATAAAACTGGACCTCCTTAGGACTTCAACTCAAGACTCCTTGAGAAAACAGGCTTTGTATTTTAATCCAACTTTCAATCCTGGGACAGAGGGATGTTTACTTCTCACTAGCAACTCTCCCTTCTCCCCCCCCCCCCCCCCCAAAAAAAAAAACGTGCAATCCCCAACTCCGACTCTGCAATCTCAGGTCANATTCTCTCTCACCACCACCCCCCCCCCCCCCCCCCCCTCCCCCCCCAAAAAAAAAAACGTGCAATCCCCAACTCCGACTCTGCAATCTCAGGTCACGGAATTGGCTGGTCCAAGGCCCAACCCCAACACCTTAGACCCCACAAACCTCCCACTCTTCAACAAACTAGACCAATATTAATTCAACTCCGGCATCCACCGCTAAGACAGGTGGGCGTCTAACTCCGACACCTTGCTCCTAAGCTTGTTCCACCAGTCTTTACAAGTTACGACCTCCTATGATAATTAGCTACTTTGCAGCCCTGCTGCACAGTAACCTGGTGACGACCGGTCATGGGGAAATGTACATTTGTACCCAAAAAGATGAGGCCGTCAGTTTACACTACGAGATGCACCACTTAGGATAGACATGGTCATACATTAGATATATTATTAAGCATAGCTACCAAGGGTTGCAGTCTCAGTGATAATCAAGAGCAGAATTGACAGACTCAAAAGAATTGCAATGAACATTGCACACTGACAGGTAGGTACTTGTACAAGCTACAGCTCAAGAACCAAAGAATAAAACACCCTTACAACCAAAATTTCACATCGGTAATCAATGCTTTGGATCTTATACAGTGTAATATAACTCACAAACANAAAGGGTTGCAATGAACATTGCACACTGACAGGTAGGTACTTGTACAAGCTACAGCTCAAGAACCAAAGAATAAAACACCCTTACAACCAAAATTTCACATCGGTAATCAATGCTTTGGATCTTATACAGTGTAGGGAGTTCAGTGTAATATAACTACAAACAGAACTACATTAAACCCCAGATTTATGTAGTAGCCAGTACTGCAATAATCATGACTGTTAGTGTTCACACACTCGCACATTACAGGCGATCCTCACTTTATAGCGCTGAACAGCTTGCTTTAGTCTGAATCCATCACTATAGTTGGGGGCCACTGTGTTAGGGTAGTACTAGTCTGGCTTTAAAGGACAATTTTCTATGATTATGAGTAGAAGAAAACGTTCATTGAGGCAATGTTCAAATTTATGTATAATTGACTATATATGTGTACGTTCTTGTCAGCTATCTTTAATGAAATATTTGCACACATCCTTATATGGTAATTTTTTTTCAACAAGTATTATTGCGAATTCTGCAATTTTAAACTTTTCAGCAATATCAGCCACTTTCTTTCCCTCACTTAAGCCATTCAAAATTGTTATCTTTTCATTGATTGCCAATTTTGGTCATCTCCTGGTAGGTTTCATTGCTTTAGGAGCCATAATTTACAGAGAAGTTGGGAGTTGAATCTTTCCTCTTTTGCACAGCTGGCTAGTGATGTAAAAAAAAAATGTTTTCCTCACAGCTTTTTTTGCAAAAGAAAACCATTTCTTGTACATACATTTTTTTTTTTCTAGATTTTTATTTAATGGTGTACCCAAAACTGCTTAATTGATAGACAGTCAGTTTAGGAAAACAGGTTCAGGTCCCTAAATTTGGTGATAGAATTGGCAAGATAATTAAACTCAAAATTGTATTGCAGTCAGTTTGTGAAATAAATGAACTTTGGTACATTTAAGGAGACTGTCTTGCCAAAGGAATATTTGTTTCTAATATTGGCTCAATTTTTATTAAATTTGTTACAGTTATGTTATAGGTATGGAAAATGAAGGTGGGTTTGCTTAGAATTTTTTCCATTTTCTCCAAAGAAAAACAGTTATTCAAAGAAAATGGGGTCTGGGGAAAATTCTACCCCTCCTACAGTTTTTAATGTAGAGATGATACACATGTCATTGGATTTCCAAAAGCAAAGTCTATAAAGTAAAGCAAGCTTGCTGAATTTTAAAATTTTGAGTAAAAAATTAGGCGGGGAATATGTGTTAGATACTGATGTATTTATCTGTTTTACTATAGGGTAACATGTCTAGTACCCATCCACCATGCTAGTAGCCATCCACTTGGCACTAAAAAACTTCTTGTGTGAAAACTAGCAGTGCTAGAAAACCGTGCATAGGCTTAAACTGTAGGCTAAGTAGTGCCGCACCATCCCTGAAAATGACAGGCAAAAAAAAAAAAAAAACAATAAAAGATAGTCGTGGTTTTCACAATTTTTCTAGTTTTTAGTGAAAAAATGTGAAAACCACAACTATTTTTCATTGTTCCTTTTTGTTCCACCCATCATTTTCAGGGATAGTGCGGCACTACTTAGTCTACAGTTTAAGAATATGTACGGCTTTCTAGCACTGCTAGTTTTTGCACAGGAAATTTTTTAGTGCCAAGTTGACGGCTACTAGACATGTTACCCTACACTTTTCAAAGTAACATCAAAATCATTATGATTTACAAATTATGCGAGCTCAACTTTGCAAATCTAACAGTTGCTATCTGCATCATCACCTCTCTATGATTAAAACTGTAAAATTAGCGTTTTGAAAATTGGGAAGAGATTTCAGGCAAGGTTCGCACTTCTTTCCGGTTTTCCCAACTTAAGCCAAGACCACACGATCAATCACAAACACAATAACCGAGAAGCAAATACACAAACACTTCTCTTCTCTGTCCAGACGGGATCAAACAGGAACTGCAAACACTTCAAGGCCATGAAAAGCGAATTCAGCATTCCATAACTATTAATAAACATTCCATCATCACTTTGTGATACCTACAGTATTTCTTTTGGTTGTTGTAAGAGCTGACTGGCATGTAAAACTTTATTTATAAAGGCAAAAAGTAGAGCTAGGTAATAATTCACTCACCGGCACCTCTCAAATATGTGCACAAATTCAGACGACAGAAACATCAATTCATCATTTTTATTAATTTCCGGAATTTCTCTAGCAATTCATAGCGTGCACATCAGTTTCTTGCATTAAAATGTAAATCTGGCTCCATTTTAGCTTTCAATAATAGAAAAAATTATGTAACTAGACGAATATGCTACAGTTATTTACTAATTGGCATCATATTGTTGCCAAATGCTTCCCGCTGTCCAGAAATTGGAATCAAACATTAAAAAAATCACTACGCGATTTAATTTCAATCTTAAAAATGATGCTTTTGTCACTGAATAGCTACTGTAATGAAGCCATGTACAATAGTTATGAAATTCACCCAGTGAAATATAAATTTTTGAACTTTGTGTTAATCAAAACTGCAGCGAGTTTGTGACGAACGTTTTCAAGCACGTTTGATGTGCGTCAATCATAAAAATCGAGGCCTCAGCACGTGTTATTGTCAATCAAAATTGCTCGGCAAACACAAACTGCGTGAGTTAGATTCGCCCATCCTATACCTATTACGGGGTGCGGCGACCCCTAGGGGCCCGTGTAGGTTACCTTAGCCATTAGCTAGGCCTTTGGGACGTCTATCTTTTGTGCCCACTTCGCTTCCTTCCATTTTCATACTCCTACTTGCTCATGCTTTATTCTGATCTTCCTCTTCTTTCCTGACTTGCTGTTCCCATGCACGTTGATCCTATGTGGGAACACCTTCGTGCATGGGTTCCTCATATTTCTATCGTCATACTTTATGTCCCTTGCTTCTTCCTCTGCTAGATCGCCGTTGTTTGTGGAGACGGAAACAATTCAATGTAACACAAACTTCGTGTTAAAGATTGACCGTCTGAAGTAGGCTTTAGCCGTGCACTGCCTGCCTAAAACTTCCCCTGCATGTCTGACTAATAGCTACAATGGGAAAATAGGGAAAAGTACAGGAATCTAACCCACATTTTTTCCGTCTTTACATATCTGTAACAGGTTTCAAGAAGATTGGCTCAATAGTAGAAGAGCTGAAACTTCTAGGTCCATAGCACTCAATTTTCAAATTAGGTTTATGCCTAATCCATAAAAATGTTCTTTTCATTATGTACTCATTTTCATGAAACTTGGTCTAGAGATCAGACTTGTAAAATCGGATTAACCCTTTCGGTACTAACGGCATCGTCGGATGCCGCATCAAAATTTTGATTATTAAAACCAGTGCGTTATTTCCTTCTCTCGAAATTTGGACAACATACTTAACAATCCGTCTGAAGTCAGTGATAGTATTTTATTTACGACTGAACTAAACTGTAGGTGAGCTCAAGTAACTACAATGACAGTTTCTTCTATGAGCTTCTTTTAGAACCTCATAGCAAAAACGGAGTTTCCGTAGAAAAAGGGTTAACTATAGGTTCGGCTCCGGTATTTGTCCTATTTTCCTCATAGAAAACGAATTTTAAAGATAAAACTGAGTTTTTTCCTGTTTTCTTTGAATAACTAGTTTTCCATGGGAAAAGAACACGAGTATGACCAGCATTTGTTTTGAATTTCATATATCTGTAGTGGACCAGGTTTCTTGAAGATTGGTCCAACAATAAAAAGAACTTTTTTATACTTAAAAAGTAGGTAGCCTATGCTTCTCAGGAGGGGTCCACCCCTTCCCCTGTTATACCCATTTAGGGTTGGACTGGCTGCCTAAAACTTGGCCTGCATGTTTGTCTGATGTAACCAGCTATAGTAACTGTGTATTGAAAAATAAGGAGCTAACATTGAAAATTTCAAAATTTTTGGCAAGACGGTCTCCTTGAAGTAGGTAGTTATGGCACAATGGGAATGGGAAATGTCCTACATACATATAAAACTATGAGAGAGGTTTATACTTAGTTGATTACTTAGAAATATTTTTATTCCTCGCTAAAGTATATATTTAAAACACAATATAAAAATAGAACAAAAATTGATGTTTTTTTGCTCGATGTTTTTTTGTAAAAAAAACATGTTCTCTATAAAACACAAAGATTTTTTTTTTGTAACATCTCTACAGCTGGCACATATATGCAATGCCGTTGTACCGTACATGATGCCTAGTAGAAAAAGTAACGGAGTGATATTCAATGAAAATATCTCGAATTTAGCATTCTACAAATATAGGCTATGCTGTGAAACTGTTTCTTTATATACTAACAGTATCCTCTATCACAGTTAATCCTACAGTGCTTAATAGGTATATATTCATTAAAATATGATTTGGGAAAGAGAGGAATGACTTAGGTACACTTAAAAGATAAAGTACAGTCAAGGTCATATAGTTGGACACTCTGGAATTAAAAACCCCCTCTATAAATGGGTGAGAGTATAAAGAAGAGCAGTATTAAGTGAGGATCACCTGCACCGTAAGAGCAAAGCAAGAGCAAACATGGCAAAAAA
The DNA here is from genome assembly GCA_001587735.2 of Parhyale hawaiensis. Taxonomy (NCBI): domain Eukaryota; kingdom Metazoa; phylum Arthropoda; class Malacostraca; order Amphipoda; family Hyalidae; genus Parhyale; species Parhyale hawaiensis. The sequence goes on from LQNS02278075.1 coordinate 4,945,954, forward strand.
TTATAAATTCGCAGAAGTCAATAACTACAGATAACTCCCTCATTTACTACAATATAGCAAGGTTAGGGTTTGGTACACGCATGTATATAGCGTAAAGTTAGAGAAAGTATATTTGTAACTGCAGTATTAACTTGTAGGGAAATATCATATGGTTAATGAAGCAACAAAATGCCAACAGAACCTAGATTAATAATAGCCTGTCCACTGCTAGAAGGATATTACACACCATTTATGTATAAATGAATGTTGAAATTATGAATACGCCTTCAGTGTCTGCTCTTCTTTGTTGCTCAACGTATAAAAATCATTCAAGCTGTTAGTAGCGCTACCCATGCTGGTTATAATAAAATCGCACACCAAAACCTGCATCAACCTGTACGGTCTGCTACAAGTGTACTGAAATTTCATGTAATAAAGCAAACCTGTGTCACACCAAAGCACTGAACTCTGTGATAAAAAGTACGTTAAGTACCATATCAAAATTGAAACCTCTGTTCTCGAAAATGTAATGTTTCACTGTGGCTTGACTCACTGTATTCGAAAATACAATAGCAAACCTGTAGTGGTGTTAAGAAAATATTCTGTGCAAGCTTAAGGCTAATTCACGACTCGTCCCAGGAGATAATTGTATAAAAACTGTCTAAGCAAAATTTCAACAATATATTTACTTGAGACTGAAATAACACACTTGGAGATGGAATAAAGGAATTACTAAAGAACTTACCTTTTTGTGGTCAGATGCAGCAGCTGCTTCATGGCGAGGCGCTCGTTTCAATTTGGCGCGCCCAGGCGCCGGCGAAGAGCCGATACCGGACTCGCTGACGTCAGAAGCTTGCTGCTTCTGCTGCACTTGACCATCCACAATGGGCGGGAAGACTTTCTTGCGGAGCACAACGTCAGGGATGAAAACCGGACCAAAAAGATCACCCAAAGATTGGTTATGGCTGAACTGCTTACACAAGGCGCAAAACCACGTGACATCTTTGCTGAAAGCATCGTAGCTGTTGTGGAGCGTGCTGCTGAAACCCACCTTGCAGTTGCGCGACTTGACCTCCCCTGGCAGGAAGAAATAAGGAGCGGAAGGTTGCTCGACTGCATGAGAGTCGCACCAGGACTCGGGATCATTGACAATTTGATCGTCACTCCCATCAGTTCCCAGCCGAATGTAAGGACTGACGAGGATACTTTTCATCTCATCCACACGACGCCCATCTGACAATTTCTTACCTTTAGCTTCTGAGGGATCCAATGATTTGTGCGGTCTCTCCTTACCCCTGTTTTTCCGATTTCTCACTTTCGACCGAGACTTTCCAGTTGCACCTTTTCTGCGTGAAGTAGGCGGCAGACTGGAAGATTTCTCACGTAACAGACTGTCATCACAGCCGTCACTGAGCTCATCTGAATTGGAATCATCCGAATCATCATTTTTACCATCAGAATCATCTGAATCACTGGCATTGCTGAAGTTGTCATCAGTATCTAAGACTTCTTTGGGAATGTAATCTTCATCTTCACTCTCTTCATCATCCATATTAAGTAACATTAATACTTCATTGATTTGCTCTTCCGAGCGAGGCGGTTTAGCAACTCGTTTCGGCCGAGACTCTCGGTAACTGGTTGAGGTAGAAGGAGCAGCGGATACCGTCACTTTGCTACTGCAGCCCGCGTCAGGTTTACTTTCTGCACTACTGCCCGCAACTGCAGCACTTTCTGAAGACTTAGTGCTGGTCGCGACATTGCAATCCAAAGGAATATCATCAACACCAGCATCTGTCCCCATGGGTGAATCCAGACACGCCGTTGATTTGAGGAAACGTGCAATATTTTCAACTGTTTCTGAGTCTGTGTCATTTGCTGAAGATGTAGCGCCTTTATCAGCGGCTGCACCAGAAATGCTATGGGAAGGTGAGGCAGATAGTTTCAACGACTGGCCAATCTCGGCACCAGCTGCACCAGTACTGGAAACACCTGTGACCAGCTTGGACGTGGTTTCAGCAGAAGCACAGCTACTAGCTTCTTCATTACTTGACAACGGAATATTCTGTACATCGACTTTACTATCTACAGGGTCGGTTGGTTCGGCATTATCTTTTGGCGGGTTGTCAGGTTCTTTCCTGGGGGTATTACCGGCCTCCAGGCGAGCATTTTGAGTATTTTTGGAAGAACTGCTTGGCAGTTCATTAGGTGGAGCACCAGAGCGGTTGGCAGCAGCTTTGCCGCTTACTTTACCATCCTCTTGATGCCTAAAAGACCGCAGTCCCAAACACTCCCGCTCACTGACCACAGTTATATGGTCCAGATCATCCTGACTTCTGAGCCTGCTTGAACAAGATCGAGAAAAATTGCTAGGGCCACAAGTATTATTTACAGAATTTGAAGTAGAATCATCAGTACTATCACAGTGAGAGATGTCGTGAGACACAGAAGATAAAGTTCCGGATTGGGGTTCAGGATGAACCTCCACTTGAACTACAACCTCGGGATCAGACTTGTGACTGAATCTTCTCGAGGAGCGCCGGCCTCTACCCGAACTAGGAGTCGGTAGAGCAGGAGATACTGGGTCCTTAACACCAAGGGTTGCTGCACCAGAAGCGACCCCCTTTGCTAAATTGTCAGGTTTATCATTACTGGCAGTGTTTTTTGTGGGAGAACTGACAGGAGAATTAAACTTAGAACTTTGGCGGCGTGAAGAAGAACGAGGACAGCCACTCATAACAGCTTCAGCAATAGACATTACATATACATTTTCGGAAGGAGTTACTACCTTCGAACTCTCTGCAGTAGTCTTTGGCGTTTCTTCATTCTCATCGCTGCCTGTCGAGGCCGCGGCGGATAAGGAGGGACTCTTCACTGCTTCAGTAGTCACAGAAGCATCTGGGGATTTTTCAGGAGATTTGCTTTCGGCAATACATTGTTTCTTAGACGGATTGCTTCCAGGCGAGCAACTTCCTCTTTTCTTTCCCGCTCGACCTCTAACAGAGCATGGCCTGCCGCTTCCTCTGGGTGAAGTCCCTCCTGACCTATCGGCAGCGTCAACAGAGGCAGGAGGCAAGACAATAGCGGAAGGGGCTTCAGCTGCAGCCATTGCAATGGAAATGACGGTAGTGTTGGCACTGCCACTGGGCAGAGCGGACCGTGCAGGTGATATGGTGATGCTGCAGCTCGAATCTGAAGTACAGGTACTGCTGGCAACAGGTCGGGGATTGGACACGGCTGGCACAGATGCAGCAGACACCCCAGAAGCAATATTAGATGTAACATTCGTTGAACTTGGTATCCTGGATGTGGTCTCAGGAACATAAGGAGGTGCGGGAGCCACAGAAAGAGGTGCGGAAGCCACAGGAGGAGGTGAGGGAGCCACAGAAGGAGTGGCGTTACTCAGACCACCACCCCCCAGCATGTTGTCGTGCTGCGAGCCCGACATATCAAACATGCTAGCATGACTGATAGTGCTGTCCATGGACGCAATATCTTCATTGAGAGACAGTAACACTTTCTCTATAGCCGATTTTTCTGACGAGTTACGAGAAGCAGCTTCCAACAGGGCAGCGTCCCTATTCCTCCCCATACGAGGAATGTACGCGATGCTTGGCGTTTCTTCATCTCTATTTTTATTAGAAGCAACAGGCTCAATGGGTAATTTGAGCTCCATGTCATCCATGACTCCATCGCACTTACCACTGGGAGAGAAACCATCTCCTGAACTGTCACCATCTTTGCCATCAAACTGAGAATTAATAAGACACTGTGTTAAGTCCGCAATAGCTTGGAATGGAGTTTCATCATTTGAAGTATCATCCTTGCAGTCATATTTTTCCATAAGAACAGAAGGATCCTTCACAGTCAGAAACGGAAATTTAGACTTTGGCTTTTCTACGCTTGCGCTATCGTCATTTTCTTCCTTTTTGTCGCCCTCTAACACTTGAGAGTCTCTCAGTTCCTTGGTAGGTTCAGCTGACTGGATCGTCTCAAAACTATTGTCGGTACACTGCACGTCAGACTGTTCTTTCTCAGAATCTGGCAGACTTGTTACATCCTTACCAGTGAAATCATCAGAATTTGTAGCTATCCTCCCAGTTCCACGCTTTCTGCCACGTTTGCCTCCTCTATTCTTCATTCCAAAAGCCTCACTTTCCTGAAAATCATAAACGTCATCACAGGAGCTCTTGGTCGCTTCTGCAGCAGCGTGATGCTCTGGCGCGCCCTCAGCTTCAGTTTCGTTTCTATCTCTGCCTGGCTGCAGAGGAACGCTTCCCACACCCTTGGAAGGGGGCCGCCCTCTGCCTCTACCACGCCCGCGCGACCCTTTCAACCGACCTACAGGAGACACCAGTGGAGTAGCACACGAGCCACCACTATCACGGTCACTTTCTTTATCAGGACTGAGGGCGTCTCTTGCTGACTGAGAGTCCGTAACATTGGATGCCGGAGATAATGCATCCAGTAAACCCTCATTTGGATCACCCTCATTGGGTCTCCGTTCCTTGCTTTTGCGGCCTCGTTTCCGCGTAGGAGAAAAACCGGGCGGTGGCGACAGTGCATTGTCTTCATTCATTTCCAATACAGGATCAGTGCCATCTTCAACATAAGATACAGCTCGCCGCTGGCGGGTGCGGCGCTTTGTATCAGAACCATCAGGAGAACCAATATCCGAGTCAGCTACAGACAAAGCAGCCTCCTGTGTCAAAGACTCGCACTCGTGCTTTCGTTTCCTCCCTTTCTTAGGAGCATGTGGCCCAAGACTGCCATTGACAGATGATCCAGCTTCTTTAGCAGGGGCAGGTGCCACAGTGTTGAGGCTATCGGCAACAGGTAGCTTCATCACTCCATTAATAGATCGATCTTTGTCACCTTCCGCAATAGTCAAGTCAACTTTGGATAGTGCAACTTCTCCATGTACTTTGCCAACTCTTTCAACACCAAAACCTTTTATATTGTTATTGTTGGAGTTTGGAGACTCGTCAATGCAGCTGTTCTTATGGCTAGCATCTGGTGACCGTTGAAAATTCCTGGAACTACTGGTTTCAGTAGAGGCATTTGGCACAATAGGACGATTGGGTGGACTGGAAGTTTCTGCTGTAGAAACACTGCTTGACTTCGAACTTGCAGACGCATTGAGAGATCCTGTACCCGACATTTCTTCACTTACATCAGTTGATTGAGACAAGCATGAAGAAGATCTAGAAACTTTCGATACAGAACCTCTATGCTCAGCATAACTAGAACGATTGTGAGACGAATTAGAGGCAGACGCACTGATGTCTTCATCTTCGGCAGGATCTGAAGCATCTAAAGCAGCCAAATTAATTGTTTTCAGAGGACTGAGACTCTTCTTTTGAGCAGGTGTCAAAGTGGAACCAAAGGGAGCCATGCCATTACGGTTGCTGCTACAGTCAGATAAATCCTGAAATTTGTGCTGACCATCTGAATTGGAAGAATAGTAACTAGGGTTATAATAATTTGATTTAAAACTAGAGAAGTGATGAGATAGAGGATTGAGTCCCTCATCAGCTAAATCATAATCAGTGCTCGGGCCAGACCCAACATGCTCCGGAACCTCCCTAGCAGTAGCTGTGGCTTGGGGCAGTGGTCCATTGTAAGAAGATCGCACAGTCAGACTAGCACCTCCCGGCGAGGGCGGTAATGGACTATGCAGTCTCGATAATTCCATGCGTGCCAGGTCAGAATTTCGTGAAGGATCTGAAGCAATGGATTGATCCGAGTGGCGGGAGCTTTCTGAAGGCGGGCGAGGAGGAGAAGTAACGCTGGACAAAACCTCACCATCAAGCAAGGAAGCCTCCACATGGTCTCCTTCAAAGCACGCCAGAGCAGGTGATACATCTTGGCTAGACTTACCAAGTTCACAGGAGCCATCAACTCGTGGTACTGGACTCCTATGAACTCCCCGCATGTGAGGGCTGGAACGAGCACTTTGCATGTGTGGATTAAAGTGCGAATTTTGCATAAGAGGACTGGTACGCGAGTTCTGCATGTGTGGACTACCATGGGGTCCTGCAGTGATTAATGTTTCTCTCACCGCTTGTATTTGGGGGCTCTCCCTGGAGATCTGCATGTGAGGGGAGTTATGAGCAGAGCCAGGACTGTCACGCATGCTTCCGATAGGTGTGCCTTCACGCAATCCAGACAGGTGCGTGGCATCTTTGGGTCCCTGTGCATGTGGACTGTCTCTGTGTCCCTGTGCATGAGGACTGTCTCTGTGTCCCTGTGCATGTGGACTGTCCCTGTGTCCATGCGCATAAGGACTATCTCGGTGTCCCTGCAAATGCGGACTATCCCTATGTCCCTGCTTCTGTGGACTTTCTCTATGCATTGAAACATGGGGACTGTCCCTGTGACCTTGTGAAAGTGGACTGTCTCTATGGCCGTGATTAAGCGGACTGCCATGGGAAATCTGCATGTGGGGACTATTGCGGGAGCCTTGAATGTGTGGACTGTTGCACGAGGTCTGTGGATGAGCCGGCATATCTTTCAGGGTTTGAGCGTGTGGGCTCATCTGTGGTAACATCCGAGATGGTGTGGATGATCGACTGAGAGTCCCATTGAGAACGTGCTGACGTTCAGCGCCCTCACTACTGCCATCATGAGGTCGACATTGAGGGGAGGAGGCAGCTACATGAAGAGCATGGGGAGAGTCGGCGGTACTCGGCGGGGTTGTGGGAGGAACATTGATATGAGCAGCTAAAAATGGGTGAGCCAGAGCATGACTCATCGCCTGACTGATGGGCATGTCAGGAGGCAGTGGAGGTTGTGATGAAGGTGGAGGTGAGCAGTAACTACCACCACTATCATCAGAAGGCAGTGGCGGCGAGGCAGGGTTTCCCGAGTTGTAGATGACAGTCTGGCGACGAGGCTGTTCCTGCTTACGGCGGTGGCGGGGAGCTCGATCGTCGATATCGCTGGACTCGCTATTGGCGTGCTGAGGTGGGCTTGGTGAGGGCGGACATGCGCGGCCTGTAGGCATGGGATGATGTGGCGACGGAGGAACTGGTACAGGTGGGCTTTCTCCTCCATTAACGGCAGGGGCCCCAGAAGCAACAGACACTGCAGGAGATGACGCAGCAGCCGCAGCTGCTGCTGCAAGAAGAGCAGCAGCTTGCTGCTGTTGCTGAGGTGAGAAGTGTGGGGAAGTGATAGGAGAAATTGAAGAAGGTGGCACGGTTGAGTGTGGTGGAGGAATGGGTGTGTGTCTGTGCGTGGGAGATGGTGCAGGTGGAGGCAGACCAACACTAAGAGCAGCCACATACTGGTCATACTGATGAGCGAACAAGCTGCGGTACATGTCCCCACCCAACTGGTGTGAAGAGAGGTGAGAGGGAGGCAGTGGCGGTGTCACCTTCGTCTCGCCTTTGCTGGGCACTCTGCGTCCAGTACCTCCTGGCACTAGGCTGCCACTACCACCGCCTTCATTGCTATCATAACTGCCACCATAGTAACCTCCATCGCCTGCACACATGCAACATATTTTTACAACATACAAATTACCTAAATAGTTTATACAGTAGTTAACATATAGCTATACACACACACCATGCAATAATATATTGTACATATGTGGGACACTATTATTCGGCTACTTCTAAGCTGTATTTATGCAGTATTGCAAGCAAAAAAAAATACCTTTATGCGGCTGCTGCCGTTGCTGTGCCCAACCTGAAGGAGCACCAGGGCCAGGCCCCGCAGAGCTGTTGTAAGCAGCAGCTGCTGCAGCAGCAACGGCCGCATGTTGCTGTTGCTGGTAATTGTTGTAGTGCATGGCTCGGTTCAATTCACCCCAGAGTGAAGGGTTGCCCCCAGCCATGGCCGCAGCAGCAGCGGCAGCAGCTGCTGCTGCTGAAGGAGACAAGGCAGGCACACTGCCACTACCACCACCACTGTTGCTGCAGCCAGCCACGTCACCAGCTCGAGATTGATCCAATGAACTTCCTATACAAAAAGCAGTAGAAGCCTTACTGTTACCGTTGTACACAAACTTAGATACCTCAAAATTTATTTGAATCACCTGCATCAGTGTCCAATGTCAATCTATTAACAGCTTGCATCAACTTATGTTGTTCTCCACTCCCATTTTATTCCTTGATGGCTTTGGATCACACTGGTTGTAGGTAGGGACATAGGGCAGTCTATATGAAACCCCAAATAGCTAATTAGTATATATTCAAATTTTAAAAAGAAAAGACCTCATCAAGTTCTAAAATAAACTTCAGATCATTAGATATTTTTGGCAATGAACTTGCCAGCCTGAAAAAGTCAAGCTTAATTGTAACTGTCCAGTAACAGATAATTATTAGTAGCCTTTGTAGGTAGTCTACTGTAACCCTACACTGAAGAATGTTTTGCATAGCAAGCTACATGTTATTCCTGTGAGGAAATTTCTGTGTCTTGGGATCAAATCTGCCTTTCCACACCTTGGGATAAGTTACCGCAGACGAGTAATGCTAGCGCACCCATATTTGGGGGTACCATAGCTAATGGTTGTTCGGCATGAAAAAAAAGTAGCCTGATCAATAGAAGGATTATGACCTGCGCAATTCATGTGACTGTAAAATAACATCATTACATATTTCCAAGAATATCTTTAATGGTGTACCTAAATGACAACTGGAGAACTGCATTTTAGGGTATCACTTCAAAAAATGTGGGAACAGTGGTTTACATAAACATGCATAAAGTAGGCTAATTACAGAAGCCATAGCTTCTGGTAAATTGCAGACTTCTCTCTTATAACTGAATAGCCTGAGTAGGTAGCTGTATTTGATTCTTATGCAGTCGGTTGTGTAGTTATCAAGCACAAATAGTTACAATACGAGACACAGAATGCATGAAACTGATAACTCAAAATAATAATAAAAAATACACTGAATTGCTGATGATTCAGTAACAAAAAGCACAATGGATCTGTTCAAAGCTCCAACCCTATCTGCTCCAAGGTGGTACAAAATTGTACCGCCCTACAGTTTTTCGTTCACAGTTCTGCTCCCAGTTATATTCAGCACCAAAAAAAACTCTTCTCAATTGAACATGACCATCAATAAAATTCTAATATACCCGCACATTACAGCCAAAAAATAGATAGCTAGATATAAATATTTCAGAAAATCAGATGATCAACATTTCCATGTAGATTTTCTTTTTATACAAAAAGAGCATACAAAATTATCACTGAAAGACAGCAACAAGGCTAGAAATGACAAATAGAAGTGATTATACATTCAGCTTGTGAAAGTATGATTGCGGCAGATGTGCGGCCGAAGTATTCACCCTCTACTGTCCGGNCTTTTTATACAAAAAGAGCATACAAAATTATCACTGAAAGACAGCAACAAGGCTAGAAATGACAAATAGAAGTGATTATACATTCAGCTTGTGAAAGTATGATTGCGGCAGATGTGCGGCCGAAGTATTCACCCTCTACTGTCCGGAGATATTTTCTTATATTCGAATTTGACATTAAAACGACTCCGAGGCATTATTTTTTTAATTAAATAGGTGAAAGAATATATAGGCCTAGTGGAGATAGTACACTCTAAAGTGGAGCGGGTACTCTTTTGCCTACTGCTCATAATGATTAGGCCATCTAATAAACAGCCCACTGGAAAATATTAATCACATAGCTATTGATAAATGGTAAAATTTGGTGAGGTGTGACAATGACACAATCTGTTACCAATGTTAAATCTGAGTTAGCTAGCTATATAGGCCTATATACTTATTTTAGTGCTGAGTGTGACACACACAAACTGAAATTGAACAGAGTAAGCAACTGTGCATACATAACACTTCACTAAAGTATGCACTGCATGATTATGCCTATCTTAATGAAGTCAATTTCTCACCTTGGAATGGATTTAGTGTTGCAGGAAACTGAGCCAAATTTCTCTGCCTGTCACCCATCTTGAATTCTGGAAAATATGGCACAGTCAACAACATGGCTACTGATGTCCTCTCATCAAAATGCAGTGTGGACTGAAGGATTTACCTAGATAGCTCCACAAATAACCTTCAACATGCAACAAAAAATGATGGCTAAAATAATTCCTTTTTTAAATGAAATTCAACAGGCTTACAAAAAACACCCATAAACTTAGAAAAGACTACTAAAATTGCAAAACCATTACACATGTAGCTAAATATTTTTAATCGCTCCCCGTAGCTACAAGCATATCTCAGTTCCAGAGCTAGAGCCACCTAATCTAAGGTCAAAATACAGTAAACTCTCTATATAACGGACTCTCTACATAACGGAGGATTTCATGGCCCTACAGGACGACTCTTTATGTAGCAGCTGGGCCCAGCTTCTAGACCAGTAAATGGATTACCTCTCTGGAAGAGTTAGCATTTTCATCAAGATGTAAAATTCTAGAGGAACTGGACAAAATAAGAC
>LQNS02278075.1:4988060-5030316 GCA_001587735.2 Parhyale hawaiensis
GGATGCAGACAGCAGTGTACTTAAATTATCCCTAGTTTCGTATTCGGACTCCCAGTATGAATGGTATGGGGCTAGGGGGCTGTGGTATCGTCGTATGTAAGGCATAAGAACACTAATGGGTAAGCCAGACATGATGGATAGCAGACTAATTGGTTTAGCCAGAAGCGGCGCTTGGACGTCATGTCGTGGGTGGCGGCAAGCGCCTGCCAAAAATTGTACGTGCAGTTTATTTCCATGTGAAGCTATGAATATGTGTTTTAATTAATTTATACAGTATTCAATGTATTTTGCCTGGACTGACTTAATTACGAAGCTGAGAATTACAAAGGAGCAGCAAATGATGTGTTTCAAAACTTGACTACCTACTACACCACTCTTCATCGGCATCATTAGCATATAGCCAACCACGGAGGTAGTGAAAGAAGAACGAGTCTCAGCTCTTATCCCATTCGAACAAAAAGTAAACTATTATCCTTTTCTGGCTTTGATGACGTCATCGAGCTAAAGTGTAATGCGGAAGACGGTCATATAGCTTTTTAGAGTAATCGTTGCCTCGTAGGCAAATGATCGGACGAGTCTGCTTTCGGTTTGATCCATCCATTCGTACGCTGCCAGGAGAGCTGAAAATATGCCATCCTTGATCCAGTCACGGGATGTAACAAAGCTCTACGTCACTCCAGAGCTGGGAGACCAAGGAGTTTTAATAGGCTAAGAAGGAGGTAGCAACGGCTGCGGAGATCTGAAGCTGATTTTTTCTGCATGGCTGAAGTCTGTTTGATGCGATAATTGGCTGCAGGAACGGCTGAAAGCCTTTTATTGATGAGAAGGGATGGCTGAGAGCCTGTGATTGGTTGGAAAGGGAGCAGCCACCGAAGAACAAAGAACTTCCTTGGCCAGTAGAGCGAAATATGGCTGTGCTCCCTCCTTCTATCAAACCTCTTTGTGGGAGACTTCGCTCCATACTCTTCCAGCCCTTTCTAGGCAATGTCTCGCCCTTCTCACTAGAGTTAATGTTATTATTTTACATGCTCGAAAATTTTGTTTACAAAAGCTTATAGAAGAGCCTGCAAAAAACCATTGTTATAGATTTGTTTCAATAAATATTATTATTATATTACATTTATGTAAGTGGTGCCACTACTTGGAAATCATAACAAAAGCGTGTCTGTGAACCTCATGCTGCGTTACAGCCTTATGCCGGTTGCTGTTTTCTCCGAAAACACACATAATTTTTCTCTTTGGTATAGGTACGCCATACCCGTACGTGATCTTACACCTTGATGGTTTGCACCTGCCTTCGGTGAGTCTATGAAGGTTTCGGCCATCCCTCGCACAACAAATATGCCATGTACTACCAAGGACATGGAGGGGTCTGCTGTTTTGAGAATTGGAAGCGGGTAAGGAAAATGATAAGCAAGGGCAAGAAATAGCTTTAGGCAGCAACCAAGTATCACAGCTCTCTATATAAAGCCTAATACTGCAGCCATGCACACGAGCAGCAAACGTTTTACTGACGTAGAACACTGCGCGACGGCTGGATTGGCTCGTCAAAGTCGGTTTAAGCCAATCACATGCGTCCAAAATCTCTAGCAAAAGTGTTGGTTTCGCCGCTTTTTGAATCCTGCTGCAGGTGTTAAAAGCAACCCAAGTACGTTTGAGAGGGCAAGAAACTCCATTTTACGGAGCACTGTTGAGCTCCCGCGCATTATTCAAGGTTCATGCTTGAAGTTCACTTCAGCAGGGCGAAGCCAACGCCCCTGCCTGAGGTTCCGGACGTGTGGGTTGGGCTCAGAACTGTGGCAGCCAAGCGAATGAGCCCTATAGTAATGTCGTTCACCTTCAGCTCTGCAGATTTCAGCGCTAAACATTCTCGACGACACTGAATGTTATGGCACCAAAGCTAATAAAAAATTATTACAAATCGAATTTTATGTAGAGTAAACCAACCACGGCTAGACTTACCCCAACACATCTCTTCATACATGTGTGTGTACTGCGGCTCATATTTTGACAATATGTTTATACGGTATTCAAATATTTAACACTTCAAGGCATGGTTTATTATATATAGTATCTATATAGTATTATTCTTACGGGGGGGGGAGGTATGATTAAACCCTTGGTCTGTCCTTTTTCGTAGAATCATTGTTACACAGGAAGGTATAATGATAAAGTGTGTCGTCAAGTGGGCAGAGAAATTGAGCGCATTAGGCTTGATTGTCCAACACATGAAACAGGTGAGTTGGCTTTGGGCAGTGCAGTCGAGTTTCAAGGTGTTAATCCTTGATTGATTACTCTTGACACCTGCGAAAACTCAAATTTGCTCCGTAAAATGCAGTCTACAGTCTTCTCAAGCGTAATCAGGTTAGTTCTAACACGTATTACACTACTTAAGGTAGTAAAGTTGAAGCTCTTCTCTCAAATTCCGGACAAGTCAAACAATATGGCTTACATTAACCCGGATTCAACAAATCAATCGATGACACCTTAACCATGCAGTAAAGGGTTAATCCTTTTTATCCCGCTCTGCTGCCTGGCTGCTAAGGCCTTTTTCCTTTTGAAATACAATAGAGAAGCGAACCTTGAAGCAGTGTTTGGTGTCTGAGCAACTTTTGTCGCTCGTCCGCTTTAGTCTCAGCTAAAACGCTAGACAGACACTGTTAATTCCGGGGCCACGCTATACGTGCGCACGCTCAACTTGATGTTCATGTGCAGCTCGTGCATTATTCCGATGCAATAAAATTAAGGTCGGTATCAGAAATACGGCAGCACGAAGAACATGAGAGCTGCACATCCTGGCATGACGTCGTGCGTGTGACTTTAATGTGTGACCCCGGTATTAGAAATTCTAAAACGAATTCGTATAGTCCACCATGGCAGGAAAATTATCGCCATCATACCTGTTCTTATAAAATATTATATTATCATAATTATATTACTATTATATTATTACATATATACAAGACACAATTACCGCTAGGGACGTCTACCCTGAGGCGCGCTGTACTCACAACCTAGTTAGGGAGCGTTCAATTACACGGCGAAATTCAAATTTTTGTGGCCTGACTTGACCGGGACTTCAGACAAGCGAGCTGGCTTCGACCCGTGGTGACGAGGTTCAGACTGACGTTGATATGGAAACTTCAAAATACTCGATTTTGCCTCAGCAAAAAAAAAGTTTACAGTTGGCTCAGCGTAATTGGGTTGCTCTTAACACCGCAACGCTGTTCAAATTGGCGAAGTCAAAGCGCCTGTCTGAAGTTGCTGTGAGGTTAAGCCTCGACATTACAGTTTTGCCTGCCAATCGGAAGCGCGCTTATGCACACTGAAGCAGAAGTTGCACCTCCACACAATTGCACAGCGGGACACGTTGCCGCCAACAGGTTGCGGCTGGCACGGGGCGCGACCACTAAAGTACAGGTAACCTTGCCAGCGCCCTCTACTGGGAAGCCCACGCGCACTGGCTGGTATGCGTAATTACAACTCGAGAAGCGGTAACGGCACAACGCACGTTTTCGATGACCCAAGTAACCGCACAGACGCAGCCAATTCGAATGCAATGAACATAAAATTATACAAATAAGCAACAAGTAAAATTCGTAGCTACAGCCGCTTGTCGATAGATTACGCTCTGAGTACGGGTACCTTATTTCAGGCTTTGGGAGTCGAACTGGGTTGTGATACAACACGCCTCTGATGCCACGCTCGTTATCCCGGGGTTGCGGTTGCAACACGCTGCAGCACCACTTCGCCATAGAAAAAGTAACATTTATGTTCTAATAGTCACTCTACGTCTTTGTCTAAGCGCAATAAACTATTTTTTTATGAAAACATTGGAGTTAAATAAAAACAGCATAGCGTAACAAAGTTATTGTTACGTACAAGAGAGAAAACTCAATTTCCGTATAGATGCAAATCGAGAAAGGATCGTCTACTTTTTAGTGCTGAAAATGGAAAGAAAAAAAGCCGTTCTACAAAATAAAGTGAAATTTCTGTCGCTGAGGGCAAGATGTGAGAGACCAGATTTGGCCGCAGTTGCTCTTTGTCATTGTTTGGGTTTCGATAGCTGGCAGTAGACGGAGCAACAGGCACAGTCCCAGAGCGTAGCCGGCACTCACGCTCCGGCCCTCCATGGGCTACTGGCTGTTGAAGCCGTCCAGCTTGGTAAAAAAAATACGTTTGAATGAAAGGGGCGTTCGACTGGCCAGCGATGTATATAAAAACTCCGATGCTTGACTTGTTTGGACCCTCAGCCAGGATCGTTGGCTTTGCCGCTTTGAACTGCGCTGGAAGTATTATAAGCAACTTGATTACATTGAACCGGCTGAACACTCCCGTTTACGGAGTAAGATTGAGCTTAGGAAGTTACAGGGGCACTCGATTAAGGGCCAATGCCTGAAACTCGATTTGACGGGTGGACACTCTCAAACGTGTCTGAAATTGCAGATACGTCAAGACTCGAAGTCTTGATTTCACCCGCCACATGAACGGGGCCCTAGCCCACAACACCTGATATTTAGGATCTGCTAGCTGCAGTTCTCCTTGCGTCCATTACTTGAGATAAATGCAAAATGAGATGGTTCGTATACGAATTCTTTCACCAGTCATGAGTAGAAACAGGTGACATTGCTGCCTGAACTAAGAAAGAAGAATATCTCAAACTCTGACAAACGTGCCTCGCAAACGAACAAACAATGGAAGACGAGGAATATAAGCAGCAGCTCTGAAATGGTTTCAGATGTATCTTTGCGTACAGAAACTCGTTTCGAATGCAGTATCTAATAGGTTCAGAATATCGATCATCAACAGATTTGTCGTGCCATTCACGATAGCAACCACCAGAGTTCTACGAGTTCATCCATTATAATTCACTTTGCTATTTCAGACTAATAGCCTCGCGTTGTTTCTGGATGTTCGAGAAAACTATTATGAAGAAATACATTTTGTCAGTCACGGTAAGATCAAATACCGTATTTAATCTTTTTTACACGTAAATTTAAACCTAGAATTCCTGCATTCTCAAGCAAGCAGCACTGAATCTACAACCAGATCTTACAGTCTACCACAAGGAGAAGAAGTCTTCATAGGCCCAAAATACTCATGGATACGGGCATGGTAGAGTGTTTAATTGCACTGTTTGTGTTACTTGGAATGAGACCAGATGCACTGCATTACAATGCACGACAGACTAATCATAATTGTACCAGATACACCGTGGCTGTGTAGTCATACAGAAAAAATATACAGTGAACTCAGTTGGTAACTGAACAAGAGACATACACTGGGTATGGTCATGCAAAAAAAGAGAAGTGTGCTTACATCTACTGATGCGATGCCGAGCAATGCCATTACTTAGCTGATAATCCATACTATTCACTTTAAAAAAACATACGAACTTTCTTTGTTACTTTCTATTTAGAGTCCGTGCGGTTACTTCTTGGCGCTTATTTCAAAGTTTGTTGTTGTTGTTATTCGGCGGAGGCATAGCAAGAACTACCATTTTACGGAGAAGCGCCGCGCGTACTTCAGGGGGGGAGGGCTCCAATCCCTTAGCGTTTCGTCCGAAAATTTACGTCCTATAATTGGGCAAACGATGACGCTACTGAAGGTATCTTCAATTAGCGCAGTGCTATCAAAATAATCTGCTAAGCTAAAATTTGTACGGATCTTCGATAATGGACAGGCAAATCGTCATTTGGATTAAGTTTCAGGCAGTGATTACAAACCGGCAACGTCTCAGATGGGAGAAAACTCGATCGTGAACCACAGAATTAAACTTTTGATCAAAGGGGGTGGGGGGTGGGGGGGCTTCGAAGACACACGGCTGAAGATGCTTATAAGTTCACTCAAGAGAATTACATTATTTCTACTGCAAAGAGCAAACCAGAGCCGCATACAATCAAATTATAATATCTTTCGAAAGTGAAATTTCACGACGCTGCTGATATAACAGAAATTTCCAATAAAGCTCAAACACCGCAGTAATTATACTGCCTCGCACAATCCATCTTCTCTAAGTACTGGAAAAATAAATAGGATACAGCATCCAATAAATCCCCTACATTAGCCTACACTGAGAATATCAAATTTCCTTCATTAGAATACATTGAGGATGCCAAATAAATTGCCAGTATTAGCCTACACTGAGTTCGTCAAATAAATTTCGTACATCAACTTATACACGAGTGAGCTGTACGATGCTTTCAGAAAGTAAGACTTAGCAACGTGGGTTCTTTTCGAGCGAAGCGAAACCGATGATGTTTAGCAACAGTATCATGTGTGTGTCCGCAATATCTGTCCTGAGCTCAGTCAAGGTTGTGTCTATTGAGCCTTTGCTCAGTGTCTCTCTTACTCTTGTCACGGAAGGTTGTACTGTGCTGCGACTGAGGTTTTCCATGAAACCTTTAGTATACCAAACTAGATGTAACCAAAATTAGGAAGCACGCGTTTTAACTCTTGTACTGAAGCTCTAGCGTAAGAAAAAAAGAATGGTCTGAACGGAAGAAGAAATTGGAACCTAAAAACTTCTGTTGCTAATCCCTATCGAAAATTCTTTCGCATTTTTGCGATGTCTGTAGAAGCAGGGCACCGAGAACATGGGATACCAGCATAGAAATTTCCGCATTTGGTAATCAGGGGCTGGATGCCCAAACGCCTTGTAAAGTTAGTAAGTTACAAGCATTGCAACTGTACAGCTGCAGGCAGGCATGCAACAATGCAACTGCAGAAGTTTTACATGTTTACGCTTCGACTTAACATCTGAATCTGTCTTTTATTAAGGTACGCACCATTTGGAGGTTCAAACCACTACCGTAACTTCACAAGGCGTTTGTGCATCCGGCCCCAGGTACGCAATCGTTGCATCCCCAATCGGATTTTTTTTTAGGCGATTATCCGACAGACATCGGGTAAATGCCTACGATTTACCGGCAGGAGTTCCATACAGGCACATACGTACAGTAGTGTAAGTGTGGAAGGGCAGTCAAGCGAAGTTTGCGTTTCAGCTGGACAGAGATAGAAATAAACAAAGATAATACAGAGTCTTCCAGTTTATTGGCATAACAAAAAATTAAGGAAAATCAAGGCGTATCTTCTTGTCAAATAAAAATGCGAGGAAAAAGGCGTACCTTAGAAAATATAGTCCTCTTGCGATGAGCAACAAGTGCGTGAATACTAAAGTGATGTTCATATTATTAACACGTGCATGAACACATACACAAGCATACTTCAAGTGTTATCAACAGGGACAGTTGCAACGGTATAAACGTAGCTCATTAGCTTTCAACTCGTCCGGGACTTCTGTCATCAAAATTGGTTTCACTGCTTTGCATCGCGTCTCTGGCGTTAATCCCAAACCGAATATCTGTAGAAGGTCATCTGCAGGGTAACTGATCAAGGACTAAAACCTAAAACTGGATCGAAAGTAACGAAAGTAACGCTCGTGACGTCAGCTACCCACACCAGTGAAAACAAATAAGATTCGCATATCGATGGAAGTTTTCCAATTGATGACATCCTCCAAATAATTAACAATAGCAGCAAGCGACAGTAACATGTTTTTTATAGGGAACGATCATATCGTTTTAGAATTAAGACAAACACTTTAACGATCATAACTAAGAATGAAGCACTCGTCATCAATATTATTCCTAATGTAAAAATGAAGAAAGCAAAAACTGTATCAATTCGAACAGACTAGTGAATGATAATAAGCCATAGAAATCAGTCGATGATTATCAACAATATGCCTGGTGGTAGCCACAAGCAAATACGTTAATAAGTGCGACAGACGTTTTGTGATATAAATTAAGAATAAAGAAGCTATTCTTGTCCCAGCGATAATGGCAAGCATAAAATAGGATCACTGCAGACAGGCAATTTCGCAAAACAAACTTAGGATCACCAACAAAGTCCTTAGAGTAGGACAGACGATACTGCAGCAGAGAGTGTTTATATTTATCACTATAAACTCGGAATTACATTATCGTTATCACTAAATTTCTCAGAGAAATAAATAAGGGCTGACGGAACTGTCAGTGGAGTGCTGTAAGCCGCGAATTTAAGAGAGGTAATAAGCTACAAAGCTAATAACAAGAGAATGAACGATATGTTAAGTACTCAGCCACCAATAGAGCTGTAGCAATGCAATCAGCTGCAGCATAACAATAATAATAAAGAACTTTATGTTAAGTACACAGTGAGCTTTAAAGCAATGTTTGGGATCAGCTGCAGTACAATTATAATAACTACATAAATCCTTTTTTCATATTACGTGCAATGAAAACGCCTGCAGGACTGTAACGCTAAGTATAAGATCACCTACAAAAAATGAACAAGCTGTTAGCAAACATATTGGCACTCACTATCAGCATTCGGCGAAGCGCAATAAAGTAAAAATATGTTTTTCACTTCGCCAAGTACACCTAGTAAATAACTACCAGTACAAATAGATAAACTGTAGGTAGGCAGTCCATATATAGTTACTTACAACATAGTCGTCCAGAATATCGTACTGAGAAAATGCTCTCGTTAACATACTACCTATTAGTGGCAATGGCTTATAACTGTATGGGCGTTTTGTTAGAGTGAATAGACATAGAAAAGTTTGCTCACTCGAGATCAAAACGAAACCGTGTGTGACGTCACAACCCGTCACTAGCAATCACACTTCGAGAGGCTCCCAACCACGATTAGCCCGATCCTCTAATTCTCATTGGCTGCGAGGAGTTATGACGTCACGCACGGTACTGTATGGTCACGGTCGAGCACACGCATCAAGCTCTAATTACTTCAGGCGCAGAGAGCCAGGCATGGAGTGAGGTATAAACGTCGTTAGAGTCGTTAGGACCCCTAAAATATTACTAAGCCCCCTATAAATTTGGGTGTTTTTATTTCAATAAGTACATATATATGTACACTGAAAACAGCGCAGACTAAGACATACACACCAGGGGCTTAGCCCCCTCCCCCCCCCCCTTTTTTTCTGTCAATCCTAATAAGGGAGCAGCAGAGAGGGGCGGTGGAGACGCTCGAGCTGCAGCGCTATACAATTTATCCTTGTTACCTCCAATACAATAACCAAACAAGCAAGGATTCCTTTCTGCCCATACCATCTGGGCATATAGGCAGAAACTGTTTTCCGTTATTATACTAACATGTTTATCGGATAATTAAGAACATCCTCTAATGAATCATGAGTGTCAAATATTTCGACTTATTTATATACTAACATGTACAGATGCAAGAATGTTAGCTTATATGTATTCGCCCTAAATGCAGGTGTCATTTCTGCCTATTCCAATTTGGCATAGTAATATTTTGTTTCAATTCAATAGAATTTCGCGTACGGCGCAAGTGCTCTTGCTCAAAATTGAAACGTAATATCCGATAATAATAAATGAGCGTATAACATGACCTTATTTTCTTACGCGAACTGAACTTGTGAGAAAGCTTTCTTTTTCTTCTTCAAACTCTAGAGCGAATAACAAGACTTTCGGTGTTTCACGTACAAGTGTACAGAAGCAACGTTTTAGTGTTGTGTGAAATTTAAAATTCTGATGAGTAGATAGTTTAGGGAACAGGACAGGCTATAGCCACGACTGAACTAATGACACGAGGATGCTTGACCAAGTGACAAGCATCATGGTTGACGTCACAGGTCATTTTCACCAATCAGCGGCTACAATTACACTTTGCTGCTCCCCACGCTAAGAAGGTCGACTTCGCTGATTGGCTGCGCTGACCTGTGACGTCAGAAGCGACATTTGTCACGCGATTAAAGAACCCTGTGTTACTTCAGCCGTGAATATAACCACCGTAGAAAGCTTCCTGGAAGCTTGAAACAAGTCTGGAACCCGCCTCACTCCAAGCCTGGACTGATCCAGCAGGCTGATACCACACACGGATTTGTTACTTAATGATAACAAGATGCCACATTGCTATGAAGAGCCTCACATCAAATCCAATAAGGGGGAATGCGAGCGATATTGAAGCAGACCGCGTTACAACTGGATACCAGTTAGTCAGGCGCTGGGAGGATGATCCACAGGAAAGAAAGTTTTGTAGATGAGTAAAAATGACATTTTTAAAATAGTTTTCATGGATGAGCAAATATGGTACAACACAAGCAATTTCACTTTACGAGTGAGAAAGGAGCCTCATAAGAAATACCTCTACTGTACGAAAGAGGCACCGCAACAGCAGCAGTTTTCGTAAGGCGCGAGAGCAGCATTACAGAAGCACAGAAGTAACGTTTCCTCACGAGCGAAGATATCAGCATATAAACATTACTTCAAACACAAACCTCAATCTAATTTCATGTGCAGGTGGTGGCTTGTACATCTGAGAGAAACCATTGCTTAATATAAGTAAGTACATGGAAGAAGAAACCAGCAGTGTTGTGGCTCGCAAAAACTATGGTAGACGTGCCGGCCCTGGAGTTATTAAGCGCCGTAGGAAGACTGGGAGTTGCGCTTAGCAAGCCATCTCTGCACGGAAGGGATCACGAAGAGCATCACACCAGAGATGGCAATCATGGAGCCAGCCAGCAGGAAGGTGTAGTCGTAGTTCTGAGAACTCTCGTACAGAGAACCTGCCGGAGAAGAAGCCGTTACAGCCTTATATGCAAGCATAAAACTAAAATAAAAACAAAATAAACAAGTTTTTAAACTAGTCATACAGCTACTGGGGAAGTGGACTTTTAATGTTGAAAGCTCGCTTCAAAAAACCTCAGAAAAGAAGCAAATAATATTAATAGCTTATAGCCCATCACAACTATGGAGATATGAATCAGACTCAGTATAATATTTATATAGCTATAAGGAGAATAAAGTTGTAATTTTGAGAGTTTTCATAGAGAGAACCTGATGGAGATGTAGCTATGAGCTGTGTATCATTATATGTACATATTATTAGAATACTTTATAAACTGTCATTTTCGGGCACCTTTTGGTAGCCGCACAAACTGAGCTTAAAAAAGTACGACAAACATGCAGACGCTGAGCTGAGGGAATGCGTTCATTTGACTGTCGAGTGAAACGGAAATATCCGAGGTGAAAAAGTAAAGCCAGGGTTGCGGAGTCGGAAGTCGGCCGGAGGCCGTAATAAATTTCAGTATCTAAGAGTCGTAACTGACAAAGCATACGAGTAGGACTTTCTTCCATTCGACTCCGTAACCCTGAGAAAAACATCAACTTCTCAAAACTGCTACCGTGAATACCAAGACAACATGGCTACTACGCAAAATAAGGAGTACTTGTGAGATATCATATTCAATAGCAGGCTTAAGCTCACTGACCACACATTGGAGGGCCCAGGACGGCAGCAATGCCCTGGAACATGAGCAAAAGACCAAAGGCGTTGGTGAGCTTCTCCATCCCCAGCAGGTCGACGAGCACCACAGAGGTGAGGCCCACATATGCTCCCGACGTGACACCGAAGACGGCGGCATAAAATATTTGTGACCCAAAACTGTTCATCCATATACTGGCACACGTACCTGGGGGAAACGTAAAAAACTTAATTGGGAAACACATGCAGATGAAGCGTAGAGACGACGCAGGAGAAGATAATTGTATAGGTATTGTTATTAATATGTACACAGAATTTTACAGTAAGCTGTAACATAAAAATATAAAAATCCAAGAACACCTTCCGCCTGTGGAGGGATAAATGTTAAATAAATAAATTTTTCACTACTGTACTGCACAGGTATTGTAATAGAACTATTATTGTATGAATACTTTCCTATGGGGAGAAATAAATGTTTTTGAATTTGATTTTGGATTGAATTTGAAATTAACACGAGTTAGTTGAGTCACAATATACCAATCTGTGAACCTATTGCTACCATAGACATAGAGCGTTGTACAAAATATAGATTGTGAAGTAGACTAGTGCTATAAATTTGCTCCGTAATCTGTAAGGCTCACTGCGATAACGTTTTACACTAGTTTACTGAACAAGTATTGTAATAGTATTATTGTATGAAAACCTTCCTACGGGGAGCAATAAATGATTTTTTCTTTTTCTTTTCTTTCTTTACAGGGTTTAGAATCAAGCATTCATGGATAATACACTGGAAGCTGAAAAGAAGAAAAGTAAGATGCCTAGAGTATGTTGAGAGAAATGCATGCATATCACATGCACGAAGGCGCGCCCGTATAGGATCAGCGCGCGTGGAGGTAATCAATAACCTTAGCGCGCGTGGAGGTAATAAATAACCTTCTCTCAAGTTAGAGCATTGCCGTGGCCTGGTTAAGTTCTCATCAATAGTCGATTTAATTCTATTTTGTTCGCTTGACTCCTTATTTGACACTTCTTCACAGGTGGTCGGGAAAACAATGTTCAACTGAACAAAATGGGGCTTTTGGGGAAGTTCGTCCCTATACCATAAAATAGGCGAACTTAACCCTACGGCCTTTGGGTCATACCGTTCCTCCCCATGAAGGCTGAAGGACAGGGCAAGATACATAAGATCGTTCAATCAACTTGAACCCGGAACAAAGACGGTGGCTAAAGCTATATCTAATCTTCAACCTGAAGCTAAAGTAGTATTGAAATCAAAATCTAAGTCTAGACATGAACCAAAAGTAGCACTTAAACCAAAGGCAGCATCTGAAAATTTATAAGTGTAAAACTGAATTCAAGTAGTACTTAGACCAAAAGCAGAATCTTAAAATCTATTAGCCTATATAAACCCGAAGCTTAAGTAGCTCTTAGACTAAAAGCAGAATCTCAAATTCAAACCTAGCTATACCTAAGCTAAAAATTAACTTTCTAGTTTCTGGCGTATACACTTGTGGACGCTATCACATCGACTCTTTCTTCTAGAAGTAATAAATAATTAAGCACTAAAGGATTAATCTAAACTTGAAGATTAATTTAAACTTAACCATGAACACATACGTGGATCTGCATTGAGAGTTTGCAGCGGGCTCAAACTGCGTGGTTAACATAAACTAACTGGGGCGATGCTGACCTACCAAGAAGCGATAATATACTAATCAATTAGTTTTTACATGTTAACCAGTATTGCAATAAACGAAAGCTGTCAACTAAAAGAGCAGTACTTATAGTGAGCAAAGTTAAAAAACAAATATGCAAATGCTGTAAATACACCTAATACACAGATGATGAAAGCTAAGTTACAGGCAACTCCAATAAAGTATTGATTTACTAGTCATTTACATAATCCAGAGATAGTAAGAGCTATGTTGCAGGAAACTTTTAAACAAAATATCAACTGAGTGATAATTTAACGGTCGTTTACCTATTCCACAGATGGTGAGGGCTAGGTTGTAGACGTATAATCTGTTGATCCAAGGCAGGTCCGATATGTAGCCGAGCACCACCCGACTCACAGTGTTGGATATGCCCACCACAGACAGCAGAGTTGGTGTCTTCTCCGCCATAATGCCAATTTCGAGCGCTCGGTCCTGTGCAGGAGTTGGGGGTTGGGCGGAAGTGAGTTTATGTAACAAAAGTCTAATTACGATTCAATTTTCATAGCTACCCTAGCTAGATTCTGGGCCGTACCAGAAGTTCAAACCGTTAATCAGCGTCTGGAGAGATCAAAAATACTATTAGGGTATATATGTAGAGCAGTTTCTGTGGACTGCACGTCAGGTTTTTCCTCCGACTCTCATTAACAATAATGTCGTACCTCAGCAAAAATAAAATACTACAATATTTATGTGGGAAATATTACCGTTCTAGCAGAAGAATGTATCATAACTCATTCATAGAAAGAAACAAGTATGGGGCATAGATATGTAAATCATTTCATACCCCGCTCTTAACAGTATAGAATTAAAACTCATTTAATGTGATACCTTGCAAATATATCAGCCCGACTCACGATAGAGAAGACTTATGAACGGTAGAAAAATCAATTAACGCCTCCCTCCAGAGAACTTAATAATGCGTGTTCGTCACACACGCAGTGGGCAACATGCTGATCAGAAAGTTTGGTCACTGCTCCTAATGAGGTTAAATGCCAGCTCTTTCGAAGCTACTGCTATCCCTTGTACTGTAGCTCGCTTTGGTCTAACTTTAAGCAGAAATCGATTGGACGCCTACGTGTTGCCTATAATGACATATTTCGGCGCCTGATGAATGTGCCGAGGTCTACTAGTGCAAGTATGATATTTNACCCTAGCTAGATTCTGGGCCGTACCAGAAGTTCAAACCGTTAATCAGCGTCTGGAGAGATCAAAAATACTATTAGGGTATATATGTAGAGCAGTTTCTGTGGACTGCACGTCAGGTTTTTCCTCCGACTCTCATTAACAATAATCTCGTACCTCAGCAAAAATAAAATACTACAATATTTATGTGGGAAATATTACCGTTCTAGCAGAAGAATGTATCATTACTCATTCATAGAAAAAACAAGTATGGGGCATAGATATGTAAATCATTTCATTCCCCGCATAGAATTAAAACTCATTGAAATGAGGCCATTAGAGCAATGTACTAGTTATGTTCTCGTAGTTAGCTCTTTTATACGAGAGCAAACTATATTCTATTCTATTGTAATTTTTTTTAAGTTTTCCTTTTCCAATAAAAATTATTATTACAGTATCATTATTTAATATGATAGCTACCTTACAAACATATCAGCCCGACTCACGATAGAGAAGATTTATGAGCGGTAGAAAAGTCAATTAACGCCTCCCTCCAGAGAACTTAATGCGTGTTCGTCACACACCCAAGACAGATATGGTTTATGTCCAAATGATGAAAGTATTTGTACTATAGAGGACATAAAAACAATTCTAAGAATATATTTTTGAACCCAAACAAACGCTAAACAACCTTTTTATACACTGTTGCTACTCCAGTCAACTTACAACAATGAAGATGTAGGGCGCGTAGAATCCGATGGACGTAAGGAAATTGGAGATAACAAAGAGGATGAAGATCGGGTCAGCGAGGAGGCCAAAGTCAGTGAGATTAGACAGAGCTGACCACGCCTCCTCCGAGCAGGGGATGCAACCGCATGCCTGCACAAGGCAGCCCGGGATATATTTCATATATATATTCAGCGGGACAAGCTGAAGCTAATGACCTATTAGCTAACCTCCTTGAAACTGTCAGACTCGATGACGCCCTGATGATTAAATAAGCTTTGGGCGCTCCTCTACTGAAACTAGAATCTTCTCGGAAACCAGCAGCCGGCAAAATAGCACAACCGCGCGTGACAACAAGCTGGCAGGTTTGCTAACTAAGTCAGATGTTGACGCAGGCAGCCAGTAACGCTGTAGCTAGAAAAACGCTATTCCTTAACCCTTTGCTGGGTAAATAACCACATCTAGCCGCTTCTTTAATCCTATTCCTACAAAGTATTTTCAGTCGCTAGGTAAAGGGTTAATGGTCAATATTGAAAGCTAATACTCTAAGAACAGCACTATCTATAATGGCTCAATGTTGCTGCGTCCGACACTCGAGCTACAGAACTGCCGGTTATCGGCACTTCCACCTAAATGTTTCACTATCAACATCAGTACAGTTATCGCCGGCATCAAATCTCAATTTACGATGTCAAAAATACTTCTGTTTTTCTTGGTGTTGTACTTTTCAGTTACATTAGTGGCGATCGTTGCCACTTCCACTAAAAAGTTTCACCTGCAGCATCAAAAATGTATGTAAAGATAACTCAGACAGGATCACCTGATAAAATTCTCGGCCGCCCCGAAGCTATAATACCAGAAAAGCTATTGGGGATTCCGAAAACTGTGTTAGGGTTAGGCAGCTGAGGAAAGCGCGCTCTCACCTTGTGGGACTCGGCGGGGGTGAAGTGGGTGACGTCACTGTGCCGCACCACAGACTCTCTGTAGCCGTGGGGGTCGCGTCTGCGGGATACAATTGTTGTAGTACCAATACTACGGTAATTAATACATAATGATAACCAGCACGTCACGACGTCTCGGCTGCTCTCTGGGAACAGTCCATCTACTGTCATGTATCTAATCTAATACATAACCTATATAACTATGATTAAATTAATAATTTCTGCACACGAAACTAAAAAATACATAACTTTTAAAAACTAGTACGACTCTAATAGCAATAATGATAATAAGAACTTATAAATATATAGCTATTTATATTTGATATAATAATAAATGATAACTTATATAAATATAACTATTAATAACTGATGCAATAAATAATAATAAGTTCTAATAGAGAGGCAACTAGCACATAATGCTGAGATAGCTAAGTCATTACAGGATGACAGCACGCTACCAAGTACGTTGTTTCCAACGAAATTTGTCGTCGAGGAAGCGGAATTTTATAATCACTAAAAAGATAATTTGCAAGCTGAAATTTCCACTTCACATACAGTGCATGATTATCTTTGAGATTTTTTGTAACGTGGTAGCAGTTAAAAAATAAATTCCCAGTGATGAACCAAGTACGAATTGAAAGCTTCAAGTTGTAAATGAGTTATAAATTACAGTCGTGGTCTAGGAGGCTGTACATTCAGTTTTTGGAAAAGAGCCGGAAAGCGTCAAATTTAAATTAACTTTTTTTTACAAGTGTGGAAAGAATATTGGGATGCATGCAGCAGGATCAACGGAGAGCACCCAGCAATGCGAGATCAAATGGAATCAAAATACATACTCCCTATCAGAAAATCACGAGCTGATGGACCGGGGTACTGCGAGGAGAGACTGCATATGTAAATCAATTGTGCATAGAGTGGTTGTCGTTGGTGGCATAGAGCGGCTCGACCCTGGAGTCCGTTCTTTTTTTCCGACTTAGCGGTCAGTGGCGTGTTGACCTGTGCTCCATTTTACAGAGTCGGAGTCAGGAAACAGAAGGATCATGCGTCGGAGTCGGTAAATCAGGACAAGGAGTGGGACGAACAAGAGTCGTAGTTAGAAAGAATACGAGGACCATAAGTGCCGATGTCGGACCTTAGCTATCACACTCCACAGCTCTGCTGTTAGGCCAAAAGCTGCTGTCATGACTTCTTCCGCTCTTTCAGACTCTTCTCGATTGGAAAATTTTAACTACTGAAAACTGATGTCTAAGTTTCAAGCTAAATCAGTTCTATCAGAATTACAATATTACGCATACAAAATGAAACGTCACCTCTGAATCGGAATTTGTTCTTCACCACCTCGTTTACCAACACCACGTCCTCCTCCTTCAGGGCAGGGAAACCCTTGTTGCCTTTCACGAACACATGAATTGGATGTGAAATCATAGCTAATGTTTTTGCTACACGCACAATATCGAGCCCTTAAAATAGAGACATTTCTTAGCACATTTTCTACGCCAAGAAGCAGTCGAACACGAAAATTACTCTATACTCTCACAAGATATAAATAAGTTTCCATAAATGGCAGGAAATGTCGAAACGCTCGTTGCATTAAAATATTCAGCGTTCACTGCATCAGCGACAAAATGTCCCCCCCCCCCAAAAAAAAATGTTCTCGAAAATAGTACGCAAAATCTGAGTAGCAGCCCATCTCCGTTGCTTTTTCCGTTTTTCATCTACCAAATGATTAAAAGTTCAGGCGACATGCTCTTTGAACAATACCGTTTTTTATCTCAAGAGTTACACCCCATAAAATGGGTCAGATAGTCCTTTTCTAAAGAGCTGCAACTTCATTGCTGCAGCGCGAAGGATTCTGGAATCATGTACTACCAAACGACGCTACGATGCCAGGTAAGTGCTCGTTGTATCACAAAAACTGGTTATGCGAAACAAAAGCCTCGTCCGTATATCCACTGCACGTGAGATATTAAGAAAGTCTTCAATATCACATGAGGCGCAGAGAAGCAGACTTGGTTATGCGCCACAAGCAAAATCGTAGAAAAATGCAGTTAACATTTGGAAACGTTCGAATTGTCATATCTTGGTGTAGCTAAAAGTACAGTTTGTATAAAAACACGTGGCGGGCAGTAGAAGTAACAATGAAGAAATAAAATGGCCGCAGGGGCGCTAAGCCACGTCTGCTTCTCAGTGCCTCATACTTAATGAATTTTGATGTAGGGGAGACGGAAGACTCACTTGTACTCAGGTAGGTTGGCCACAGAGCCTCTGTAGAAGATGTCTTTCCGGTCCAACAGCAGATGTGACGGCGACTCCACTAATTTGGTAGGCGAGGGGGTGCGGTCCCCGCTATCCAATTTAGAGAATACTGGAAAAAGCACGGAAATTAGGTCCTCGGTCTCATAGTTGGAGAATGCTGGAAAAAACAGCAAAATTAGATCTACGCAATACAATTTGGGTTTAGGAGAATGCTGAAAAGAAGGCAAAACTAAGCTTATGGCCGGGTACCCAGTTTTTTTTATAAAGAAAAAGAGGTAAAATTTCGAAGTTCTCATTTAGTTTGTAGAGTGCTGGGAAAAGAGCGACAAACTTAGGCTTTTGGTATTGTATTAGGAGCGTACTGGTAGAATAGTGGAAAAATTTCACTGCCAGCGTCTAACTTGAAAAGTTTTGGAAAAGTATGGCAATGTTAACGAGAAATTCTACTTTGCCTTATAGAAAGCCGAAAGCATCATGTGTGTCGTATTGATAGCACTTATTCAGCTGCGACACAGTCATTCTTACAGCTTCTAACTGCTTGAGCTTCGAGAAAATGAACTTGTGAGCACTGAAATAAGATTTATCCAAAAAATCAGATATTGTCAGGCACCTTGTAACGATTACATTTAACCTCACACTCTCTGTACCCCCAAGAAAATGAATTTAGGCAAGTAAATATAATCAGATTAATCCAAGGTTATGCTACCGCCTGACACTTATTACAATTACATTTACTAACATGGCTGCGACTTCATGAGCCTCTAGTCAAGAAAGTGAACTTGGGAAAAGTGACTTATACGTATTTACAAAATCTGACGCAGTCCCAGCTTAGTACGATTGCACTTACATGGCTGCGACACCGTCATTCTCAGAGCTTCGGACTGCCTGAGGCGCTGCACGCTGGGGTGCAGGGACCCGTGGGATTTGATTCTCTGGATGTCGAGGTCGTTGGCAGGCACCGAGTTGCGCGAGGTGGCCTTGTGGCGGCGCTTGAAGTGCAGCAGCCGCTGGGCGAGGCTGGCATCGCTGGAGGAGGCCTGCACGGAACTGGCGTCCTCTGATATCTGCAGCCAGATGAAATATTCATATAAAAGCCCGTAACATTTGTGATGTTCACTCTTTGCACTGGTGTTATGCTTTAGATTTCAGTTAAATTAACGCATAGTTGTACGAGTGTACGTTCGCTGGTAAAGTAAACAGAGGACGTTATAAAATCGAGTAGTCTTTACAAGGAGGAGATATTCAATGATAGCAGCAGGGCTACTCATGCATAGTATTTCACACGAAAGCTTAATGTTCGTACAATTTCAAGAGGGCATTTGCACTGGTAGGGTAAAAAAAAAGAACAGCTATGAATCTTACGGCTCGCGGATATTGGGCGATGATTTCCAATGAACTAAGCTCATTTTTATCCAAATTCAACATGAATTTACTCGTACGCAAAGCACCACTTCAAACGTAATTAACGGGTCATTTTTTTCACTATTGGGTCTAAATGTTTTCAGCGCTTAAAAAACAAAATTGATAACAATACGCGAAGCATCCACTGGGACCCAAAGATTCCTCTGTGTCTGTCTTTCCGCACCCAACATGGTTTTTGCTATGATCATGGATTTTCTCAAATACCCCATGACCAGCCCTGGTTATGGCCAGCTTCAGAAGTAGCTCAGTGACGAGACGACTCAAGAAGCTCGGAGAGAAGGAAGGAGCAAAGCACGGGGATCTGTAGCTCAATGGGACCCGAAAGCTAAAGCCTGCCTAACTCGCTGATACGCTGCACGAGTAGCTGGGAGCCTGTGATTAGTGGGATGGCTGTGGAAGCCCAGTTCCATCAATGGTTGGACACAACAGCCATCGAAAGAAGATAAGTTTTACAGGCTCCGTAGAAATTCCGGCAGTGCTCCCTCCTTCTACGAATAACCTTCTAGAGCGATCCCTGGGCAGTGAAGAGGTGCTACAATTATCCTCCTGGACTACACTGGAAGAGCACACGAAAGCACATAAAAAGTTTAATGTGTTAATTTGTATGCTGCAGTCAGTAAATTAACGTCGCTCGCGGGCTGTGCAGCCCAGAGACACGTCGATTCTAACTTGCAAGTGATTTGTCACATAGCTAGAACTTACAGGAACAAGAGAGTAATATTTCCAGGAATCGTAAGTACAGGAAGTCCAACAGACGAAAACGGCCAACTCAAAACACGACACATTAGGATGTAGCGACAACTCGACTCTACTGCAAAGCAAGGCCTTGCTACCCAGGCTTGGCACAGATGCACACTGGGCAGATTTTTTTACAATTTTCTGGAACCAATGTGTAGAACATGCCGCATAATGTTTCATTCCCATCCAGACACTTCATTCGTCAATGAAGGAATATGAAATGACATCAAATTTTTCACGCATCAAGGGAATTTTATATTTTCATAGGACTTGGAGTACGGCTAAAAATTCAGCAATTTTGTGTTTAATTTTCTTGAGGCTTGAAGAGGGTGCTGCAGTATCTTTGCCAAGCCTAACTGTCGTAGAGGTCAATGAGGGCAGCAAAATACCAAGAAAAAACATAGTTGCATCTAGGAACCAAAATAACACCTGTATACAGAAAACCCACTATTGTAAGTATATTCTAGAATTAGCTTCACTTCCACAAATTTCCAGAAGCCAAGGTTCGGGTCAGTGTAGTCGTTCTTAGAACAGTTGCAAGCGAACCTTAGGGGTTCAGTGAAGCAGTGCCAATGGTGAAGCGAAGATCCACCTACACACACACAATGTGTAATGTGTATGAGTGGGCCTTAGTAATTTATCAACTATGGTTGGAATTACGAAACAGTTGATGCACTTATCGGCATTCTGGATACAGTATCATCAATAAAATTAAGAACAAATCCACTAGTACATTACTGACAACTTTAACTCTATCTATACCAGGCAATGCCACATCGCCAAGACGGATTTTTTTCCTGTAAGAATATCATGAGACAAATCAGCTTGTAGTAAAATAACACGGCCTGGTATGGATAAGGTTAACTCTTGATGAGAACAGAAACCCTTTTTGCTGGAACTGTACATTTAGTTTCAAGTAGAACTACACTAAACTACAAGATAAGAGTATTTGTCAAACATCAATACGCTTCACAACACCGGCAACGTCAGTAGCACAAGTTAAATTCGATCGGTACTACCGCTGTACAAAGCAGCGCTACAGAGCTACAACCACTCGCAGTTCAGGTTCAAGGGCCGACAAACCTCATAATCGGCAAATAGATGAGCTCTTTTCCTCCGTAATGCCTCCAGCAACTGAGCTTCGATCTGCCAAGTAAGTCTATTATTTTAACAACTGAGCATGTAGCTGCCAAGTAAATGAATTATTTTGACATCAGTATGGCTCTACCTAAACTGCTACAGAGACAATACAGCAGTAACTATTCTGAGCTGGTATCGGTAACAATATTTCACGCATGACACTTCTGCTGACCAAGTATATACTATAGCAGTAGTTATTGCAGTAATTGCAGTAGTAACAGTGGTACTACACTAATTAATAACTTACGCTTTGAGAAGTTAGTTAGAAAAATAGCGGCGGTTACAAACAGAACGTCTGAAATTATTAACTAATTTGACAATCGTAGGAATTAAAATATAGAGGACAAAGAACCAGATCAACTTAACCATTTATCCCCTACATTAAAGACAAATTTTCGTAAAAGTGAACTCTAAGATCCACCTGACAAGCAAATGTTAAGAGAGACAGACCGTGATCTATGGGGCCTAAACATAAGTGAAGCGTCATTTGTGTTTACTTCCAGCGCTTGTCAGCCTCATTATAAAGCTAGGTTTCCCTAAAGGCCAACGAATTCGTGTGCAGCTCAACATACACACGACTAATAGCATCTAAGACTCAGAGCAGCAACATATTACAAGTTCTAGTAGTAGCACACCAAATGAGAACAATCGCCGGCAGGCACCCCTACACATACCGGATTAAGAAGCTAGCCCCGGAAGAAACAATTCGTAACAGACGCACTGCACTCTTCACAACCTTGCGACTCTACAGCAGTTGAGCCAGCAACGCACAAGATTATACAACAGCAGGTGATCCGATTATTTTCATGATGCAAAGTACATTGCAAACAGCTTACAGCCCTCAATAGTGGTCTAACTCCGATCAATCAGAGAAAACATCCAACGTGCTAAATAGGTCAGAGCCGATAAACCGATGTTACGAACAATCCACTAATTGATTGGTTCTTAGAGAAACATAGTTTTATGACTTTTATATTGAAAAGGCTGACAAGCGCCGAATGACCTTATTTTCACAAAACAACTATGATTCTTTCTAATAAATAACGAATACATGCCAATAGGATTCAAACGACACGTGTGGATAGTGCATCACCCCATCACTGGAATGGCAGCTCGTGTCGAGCATCAGGAGTCTCGGACATTCAACAAGGACGTGTGGGTGAAGCGGTCATACAATTGTCTTTGTATCTGCCGCCGCAGGTAATCGACTTTGACGTTCAGTGTCGTAGTAGGTATCTGAATATAACAAACCAACTAAACATCCAGACTGTTATTTGAAAAACGAGAGTCGCCGAGATGCACAGAATTTCGACTACAGTGCACGTTCAAAAATGTTGGGATAAAACCAGCACGTCTTTCTATACACCAATGGAAACTACATGAGATGGCGTGCTCTTGCGACACTGCCATACATGACATTTCTCCGTGGGTGCAAGGGATGGCAAGCTGGCTATGGGATGGCACGTTCCCACTCGTCTTGTTCCGTTAAGATCCCCTGAAAAAACTCTAACACGAGAAACCCAATCCATAATCCAAAGAGCGGGCATTAGATGCAGAGATATGCCCCTAAATCCGTCATCTCTTCTCCAAATAAAATAACATCTGGGGAGTCCACTAAGGCTTGGATGAACTGCGTGGTGGTGTGAAGAAAGGAACACGCAGCCAGCACAGAGCCCTAATTTACGGATCCCAGAATCCCTTTAAGTAGAGACGCTCACCTCGACTTTAGGCAGCAGCATAATGCCGGCAGTATCGGGCGAGGGCGGCTCCATGGAGTACTGGGCGCTGTACACGGCCGGTGCTCGTCTGGAAGAAAATGAGGGTTGCATTTTCATTACTGGTATTGTTAAAACGCCAGAGCTACAAGGGGCAGGTGATACTCAATGGCAATAGCTCACGGAGGACCGGGGCGAAAGTCCCAGCGGCTCTCTGGGAATGGGGTCGTGGGTCCGTCTACCGCCGCCTATCTAATCTAATACAATGAAGCAATAATTAACCCCAAGACTTCGCAAACGCTGCTAACGAGAATCGCTAAAAAAACAGGCAATGTGGACTTCAACGTCAGAAGACCCAAACGGAATTCATCCGGCGATAAATTGTACGCCAGTGCAGTTCCAGGATAAAATAACGACCGAACTGACGAGTTTGGCACCAACAGTTTTTAGGGGACAGGGCTCGACCGCAGTACAAGTGAAACGAGGCATACAGTCAATCAAAGAACTATATCCAGATTGGAAATGTTCTGCCAATCATTATTAACTCCTATCAATGGCCCTCACCCCATAACGTCTCTGGGAGGTTCCCCTGAGCGTCTCATCCATCTCTCTCCCTACTCTTCTTTCGATTATCTCCATTCACTTCCCCGCTCTTCTCCGGAACCCTCACCAGAAGAGGATCACAGTTAGGCATTGGGACGACAACAACGGCATTTATCCGATTTCAGCTGATGCTGCTCACTATATAGTCGAAAATATCGGATAAATACAAATAATTTTCCAATAGGGTTATAATGAAGATCGGTACAATACTAAAAACAGCTACATCTAACTCATCAATGCGCTTCCAGCTACAACACGGCACGAGGCAACTGTCACAACGAGGGTTTTCCTAAAAATCTGGTTCATCGAGAAAATGCCATCACCTCGTGGACTTCATTTGCAATCAATCAAAGACAGTGTACGATAATCTCTATCTTGTTACATGTCGCAGTTTTTTTGCTATAAATTTTCAGAAATATGAGATACGTACGTTCCACCCTGTTTTCCATTTTGATGACAAGCAGGGCTCTCTTCTCTAGTGCTCACCTCCAAAATGTTTACCAATCTTCGTTTCAAACGCTCAACAAAGTTTTGTTTTATTAACAAAGAAGCGAGGCTCAATCACGAAAGCATGCGTCCGTATATAAATTAAAGGCTGCTGTTGAAGAAGAAACCAGGTGCACAGATAAAGATCTTTTTTCTCGAAAGCAACCGCCTTCCACGGCACGGACAAGAAAATTTGTGCAGCCGTCGAACACGCCGAAGTAGGTTTTCCTTGTCGGTGTACGGGAACGCGTGCTGGTTTGGAACAACGCTTAATCATAGAAGGCACTTGTTTTTTTTTCTTATATATATTCATAAGAGCTAAAAGTGAAAAACCTGCCCACCCATCAACATTGTTATAGCTCAAACAACAAAAATTTTTCAGCTAGAGATAGATGTACTGAAACGTTCGTTTTTAATACCGATGACTACTTAACTTTCAATAAACTGTCCTCATGGACATTGCTTCTGCCTTAATTTCTGTAATAACTTCTTATGACGAGCCAGATTGAGAAGATACCTGCGCTTTGGGTAGTTGTCCTCCAGTGGACGGAAGAGGGCGCCGAAGAACACGCAGTTGAGCACCAGACCTGAGATGACTATTAGGGCTCCTTTCCAGTTGTAGACTTCGATCTGCAGGCAGGAAAGCGTTTCACATGATGCAAGATATCAAGGGCTGTTTGACTACGGCATATATTTAAAGGATCTTTATAAAGCTTCTAGTGCAAGGTTACTGTGGTATTAGGCACACGCACTGAGAGGTGTTTCACTGCAGCATAGATTTCAAGGTTGACTAAGAAGCAGATCTAACAAAGTCACAATAATGTACCTATAAGCAATGAGTAATGTCTCAGTAGATATGCAGTTAAAGTTAATAAAAAGGCTCGAAAAATGTCAGTATAATGAAAAGGCGCTGAGAATGGTTGAATATGCTATAGTAGTATGACTTCATAATACAGTATATATTTATGCGTCAGAATAGTAACTAAAACACTCTAATCAACTGCCAGTAAGATGCTTTGCGATCCTTATCAGATTACGAAGTTCGATCTGTACATGAGAGCAGATAACACGATACGAAAGCATAAAATATTTGTACTCCATCAGAAATATATACATTGACCAAAATATTCCAGTTTACATATTGCCAGCTAAAAAGGCTTCAAAACAACCGCGGCGCTTTCTGAACTACAGCAGATGACCTATTGCCATTAGCATCAATAGCGGACTGGAAGTGTTGTTCCAGTGTGACATTGATTTAAAGGCTCGATAAAATGCCCCAAAATACGGGCAAATCAGGCGCAGTCACGACAAGCTGGTCTTTCAAAAACACCTGTCGAACTTCATACAGAATGAGGCTTCACATTACATTGATGTAGAATCGTGAAATGCTGTTGCAACATGCTGGAGGCATGAAAGATTGTTCTAGGATGATAGTGGTAAGAAATACTGTAGCAATATGACATCGGTAAGAAATACTGTTCTAGTATGACATCGGTAAGAAATACTGTTCTAGTATGACATTGGTAAGAAATACTTTCCAAAATGACAACGGTAAGAACGTTATGGCAGTAAGCATGATCTCGGTAGAAAACGTTCCAACCTGACAGACTCGAGAAATGTTCCAGCATGACGCAGGTATTAAAAGTTGGCTTAGCATGACATAGAAATAGTTGGAGGCTACCCAATATATCTTCAAAAGACGAGTAAGTAAGATCTCGTGTTGATGGGGCGATTTTTCAAAAAACTTGGTGACCTGCACATCTCTACAGCAGCAAAACAGTATTCTCGGCTATAGCAATTTCAAACTGACGAACTTTATGGTTACCATCATTATACTAACACAATTGTCTTCGTTTATACTTATACTCAGCGGACAGAAGTTTTCTATATTCATATGTATGTAGTCGACCTGCCGCATGATGAACTACGGTCAGCCACATTATGCACCGCGGTCAACACTCGTACACCTGTTGTTAATATTTGGCATAAGACCACGTCAAGTTTTTAAGGCGATACCTGACACTTGCACCTTTTGACTGCCAAGCGAGTAGAAAAGACAGCGCAAGCATTAATATTCTTAGACGTCAGGAGACATATGAATATCTGAGTGCCCTGCGACACGTGAAATATGAACGTCATTTATATCACGTAACGGACATCCACCACACTGTGGCGACCTGGCTATCTGATTGGCATGTCAGAATAGTGATGGACGATGCAGCTTCTATAATTAAAGGTGCAGTGGGGAAGAGAGTAAGCCACTGATAATCCTAGACAACAAACTACACAGAGAAGGGAAACCTGACGTGTAATCCTCTGGCCCGTCGCGTAGTAAGCCACTTTTCCTGTTAATGAAATGAAAGGTTCTCGACTTTCTTGCCATCCTGGACACAATCTGCGTCTCGTAAGTTTACCAATGAATAAATAAGCAGGCAATGAACGACAGTCCTAAGTACTCATAAGGCAAAATATCCCTGTTTTATTGTATGTGTTTCTTTTTCTAGCGTATTTCTTCTAAATAAATGTCACCAAAAGATAGACTCAGGACGTCAAATACAAATGCCGCAATACTTTCTTGTAGTTGGTGAACATATCCTTGCACCAGCTTCAGAGGAACACTAATTGACTGAGAATAGCGAATACATCTTCCTAAGTAACAGATGTATGTATATGTATATCACCAACAGCTAGTATAGACTGCTCGATGTTTGCAAGTAAGCCTAAGTCAGTTCTATTTCTTCTCACTGGGGCGTGTATATCTTTACATAAAGAAATAGAAAAGGTAGCACAATGTTGTAATTCAGCGGGAAGTAAGGACAGTATAAAGAGTACACGATATTTCTTTTGTTCTTACCGTTGTAATTTTCGTGGCAGTGAAAAACAACAATCGTAGACCACAATTTTTCTACCGTTAGTTTTTGTTGTCAGTTACTTACACGTAGAAGACAACGTTCGGAGACCACAATACGGTATTTGTATAATTTTTTGTTGCAATTTGCTTAGCAGTGAAGAACAACGTTTGGAGTCCAATTGATTTCTATTGTTTGTTGAGGTAGCAAAGACAACAGCAGGGGACCACAAGCTTGTACTGTTTGTTGGAGTAATATCCTTGGTAGCGAAAACTTTTCTTCACAATACTTCTATTGTTTGTTTTGATCGCAATTTAACTACTTGGAACAACACGCGAAGACCACAGAACGTTTCGATTGTTTGTTGTGGTCGGAAGCGCAACATCGTCGTCGTCAATGCGTCACCGACTGGCAGGCACAGAAGCAGCGCCCAATATGAAGCACAGCTAAGAGCTACTTTACAAGCCCTAAAGACTTGAACCGACGCCAAGAGGCATTATGAGACGCAAAAACATATTCTCTTGGTTAATTATAGAGAGGACGGCTGTATTATTAGCATTGGCGTATTGCGAACTCACTGTAGGTATTTTGTCTGGGAGAATGCGTATCGAAAAAGAAACCTGACGAAACATGGTCGGTACAGTATATTGCAACTAAGGCAGTGGAGTCGGACGGATCAAGTCTGACTTCGATTTCAGCTCATGAGGGAAGCCGTTGTTTGACTCCGACTCCTGGCCCAAAAAAAAAAATTCGACTCTTAAGGACTCCAATTCCCTTGCTTAAGAAAATTGGCTAAGTTTCACCAACGCCGACTCTAATTTTGACTTCGCGTCTGTAATCTTGATTTAAACCAACATAAATTTTACGAAACAAGGTCAGTGGTCAATAGGGTGCCAACTACACACTTTGTGTTATACAAGAGACATACAGAAAATAAATAAGCAGGAATAACATGATGGCAAAATATATGCACACCGTGCATTTTCAGTACAGGGAAAATTTTTGTGCGGATGAATAAGTGAATGAACTTTTACTACATTCGGGGCACATTATTTAACATATAGTCGCCATAGAATGCCCAAATAAAACTCTGATTGCTCACAGCAATTGTTTAGGAATTGTTTGGAATATTATTCATAGAGGGCACAGGGTGTGATAGTCACCATAGAAGTGAATGAAAAGTACTGAGCCTCCCCCAGACAAAAGTATGAATTTTCTACAAATTCGTCAGGCAGCTCTTTTTCTTTAGCAACCCGCCAATGTAAAACATTAGTCGTTCGGTACTTAAACTTTTTACCGAGCAGCTGAAAAAGGCCATCACAGCAAAAGCATTATAGAAATAACAATAACATATGGTCATTTGCCGGGCATAGTGTACGGCAAACCTGCAAAAGATTAAAAGGGTAGTTTATTTTCATCTCTCACACATCTGTGAGAGTCCCGCTACTGTCGATGCACCCTTCGAACAACAATGTCGAGCCTCGATGGGACAGCAGACGAGCAAAGACTAAAATTTCATGAAAAAATAACACCGCTTGCCAAGACCTCCGCAACAGGCGAGATATATTTTACTGAGAAAGTCTCGGAATAAATTGGAGGAGTAAACAGGAAGTTTTTCTTTGCAGTCGGAGTCATCAAAGGTCCTGGAGATAGAAAGAGGAAAAACTGTGAATACGGAAACCGAGGCCAGAAAACTGGGAAAAATACCCTAGAGCAGCTATCGGAAAATGAGATGACAAAAGGACAGAAATATAAAGTGGCATGTTAGTCGTTCTTTGGAGAGCAGCTATCATGATGCAATCAGGCAATGAGCCGCCACATGGCCGACTTTTGGCAACGGAAAAGGACAGTATCTATCATGATGCAATAACGCAAAGAATAAATAAAAGCTCCAAAGCGAATCTTAAAATCACATTAAAGTAGAATGCGTTACAACGAAAATGAAAGTTTCGGGCCTAAGTACTGCCCATCGTCAGCAACGAAAATCTGTAAGGATACACAAACAAAAAAAATTGTGTATTCTTACAGATTTTCGTAGCTGAATACACAAAAAATTGTGTATTCTTACAGATTTTCGTAGCTGAATACACAAAAAATTGTGTATTCTTACAGATTTTTGTAAGCACTTATAGGCCCGAAACGTTCATTTTACGTTTTACCGCATTATACTCTTATCTGATTTTGAGATTCGTTTGGCTCTGTTATTTATTCTGAAGCTGAGACTTGGACAATGCCCAAATCTTAAGGTAACGCAAAGAACCGTCATGGCCGACACTGGGTCGTTGAAAAAAAAATCTGCCAAGACACAACTAAGCAATAAGCTAAGGGGCCTCAGGGGGATAGTTCATACTCAGATATCGCAAAACAGTCTGGCATGCAAAGGACACTTCAAGTTGGGCTTTTTCTTCACCGGAACTAGTTACCCTATTGGTTTGTCACTAAAATTAGCATATGATTCACACCACTAGTGGAGTAGACAAAATAGATATTTCAAATGTCGCCGTAAAGAAATGCTTACTTCTGGTGAAGCACACAGAAATTACTTGAAGAGTTACAACGCAAAGCCATGCGTACATCTGCAAAATTAAACAGAAATCGTTTTTTGTAAGTTACAGGACAGCCTGACGAATGGCAACAAGCAGGCATATTTCTGAACAAACAGAAATTACTCGCTGAGTAGCAGAGCAGGCCGTATCTTATACGACTGCAAAGAAATCCATTTTGTCAGTGCAACAACATAGTTCGCTGATGAAACATAACTATACACATAATCACTCACCAGCTTCTCTACGAGGGGCGAGAAGAC
Source organism: Parhyale hawaiensis (assembly GCA_001587735.2). NCBI lineage: Eukaryota > Metazoa > Arthropoda > Malacostraca > Amphipoda > Hyalidae > Parhyale > Parhyale hawaiensis. Next base: position 5,017,869 of record LQNS02278075.1, read on the forward strand.
GAAAGTGCCGAGACCGGAGCCGCAGACGGCGATGCCAGTAGCGAATGATCTCTTTTTCTCGAAGTATCCCGTCACGCAGACAATTGCTGGCAGATATATCAGGCCAAAGCCGAGACCTGCGAGTGTAATTCAGAAGAGATGATAAACTGGTGGCAGCACTAGAAAATACGCCTAAAATGTGTATTTTCTTCAATAAATATCGCACGGCTTTACATAGGATAGGCAGTGCAATGAAATGAATATGCAAACGACTCATTCTGTGCAAAATGAGAAAAGTCGCAGTATCTGTTATTACTGTAATTTATTGCCATAGGAAAAGAGAGGAGGAAATGAGGAGGAGCAAATGCGAAGCACTGAGCACCAGGGTTGCCGTTCGAGGTAGCAACAAAGAATGACGGGCTGAATTAACTACAAAGAATACCGATCTCTGGCATTATTCCTTTCTCTGGGACGAAAAACATAAGTTACATCTTTGGAGCGTAGACGGAACCATATCAGCAATTATACCATTTGTCGGAACGCCCTGCTATTTCCAATCGCTCTACGTATGCATTACACACACACTGCCTTTTATTTACTTATGCCTATATATATAGCTTGAACCTCGGTAGGTACTCACCAGCACCAATTCCTATTGTGAAGTAAAGCACGTAGATGTTGCTTGCGAACACGGACATGAAGAGCATGAAGCTGGCCAGTATGGCCCCCATTATGGTCACCACACGACATCCAAACTTGTTGACGAGCGCTCCAGAGATAGGACCTGGACACGACGAATAGATCTTATTGAATCGTCAAGACCATCATGTGGGCACGAGGCAATACCGACTAATCTGCTCGAATGGTACATATGTGCAAGAGCACCTACTCAAAGAATGATGTAATAAAAATGCGGAAGGTGCGCAACTGCCCGCACCGACACATGCGCAGCTGAACCTGAGGAAACGCAGACTTATCTGTTGGAACTGTTTCAATGCGCAACAGTACTTGAGGAGTATCAGCATAGATGAATCTGTTTCAGCTATCAATGGGAGTAAAATATCGGTATCCTACTTATAGAGGCCTAACGTATAGCTAAGGAGAAACTGCCGCGCCACTAAGTATGAGACTAAGAGCTTCAACCACGCTGCTGTACAACTATGCGTGAACATCAACCGACTCAGCAGTGCAATTAAGTATGACCATTATCCAAACTGCGGAGCGACTAAGTGGATTAGATTAGATAGGCGGCAGTAGACGAACCAACAAGCCCATTCTCAAAGAGACACCGACACATATGGCCCCGGCGTTCTATGAGCTATTGTCATTATTTCAGAAGGAAATAGAGGACTCAGAAAGAAAGAAGAGAAAAATGGGGGGTGGAAGACTCTCAGTCAGAGACGATCATGCAAGCATGTACATGATCAATAGCAACTAATATGCGAAGCTAAAAGACGTCAATCTCTGTAGTCGGAGCGGAAAAAAGAAAATGGATTAAGGTGGCCTCGGCAGCTTTGGCCGTTACGAGTTCGCGACTCCTGGAGCAGTTCTTAGCTGTGGAGGATGTCTCTCCCAATGTTTGTCAAGACGATTTTTAAACGTGTTGACTGTCTCCTCACCAACAACGTCGGAAATAAGAAAGTCTATTTCAAATGTTCACTATGAAATACGGAAAGAACTCCTGACTTAAGCTATATGCTTGAGTTTTTGTCCGCTGTTTCGCAGGCAATCATTAACATCTCTTTTAATACGTCCCGTTGTAGGTATATCGTTGAAGAGATTCAAATAGTCGAATGTTTCTATTAGTTGCCCCCTGAGTCGTCTTTGCTCGAGAGAGATCAGTCCCAGTTCTTTTAGGCGAGATTCGTATAGCTTGTTTCGCAGCTGAGGTATCAACTTCGTTGCTCTGCGTTGGGCTCTTTCTATATTATCGATATCTTTACATAGATGTGGTGACCAGAATTGAACAGCAAATTAAGTGTGGCCGCACTAACGCTTATAGTACACGGGAATGATGATGTCCTCAGATTTATATTCGAAACTCCTGGTGATGAATCCCAATACTTTGCTTGCCATTTTCACACTTTTGTCAACTTGCTGGCTGTGTTATAGGTTGTTAGTAACAGTTATTCCCAAGTCACGTTGTTGGGTGACAGCAGCCAATTCTGTCCCGTTCAAAGGAAAATAAAGTAGGAACATAATCCAACTTGCCGTGCAACTAAGTACGAACATCATCGAAATTACCGTGCAGCTAGGTATGCACATCATCCGCAGACTTAACTGCAAGCTAATGCAACACTAGGAACTGTAGGCAATAACACAACGCACGCACCTGACCCGAGTGTGACACCGACGAGGATTGAGACGATCCAGGCTGCTGCGGCTTTGGAGACGCCGTAGTAGCTAAGGAGATGGACGTAGAAGATGCCTAGTGTGTAGGTGAAGCCATCGGCTGCAAAAGAAAATAAAGGAGTGAATGCATTCTGACGGTATTATAAACAATCTATTCACCTACGGTGGCAGTGTATACTCTTGCCAGACACAGGCCAAATCATTGACCGCAATGCAGTACATGTATATACTTCGGTATAAGGCTCCTTTGATGTTTTTTTCTGGGCAATTGGTGCTCTATGCCTAATTTTCCACTACGTAATGTTTTCAATGCCACCTAATGAGCATTATTATAAGCATTAGAGTGCTCGCGCTGTCAAAAATGACGGCGAGGAATTGGTGATGGCCCCTCTTCGTTGATCCTACTTTCGGTACTAATAGGCTTCAGAAGAATACGCTACAACGGCCAACTCAAATTTTAATAAGAGATGAGTCCTCTCTGTCTCAATTCATCTGAACAGCGCATTCCTTCCCTTCCCTTAGATGACGTACAAAAAAGCTTTAAATAAGAAAGAGTGAAGCATCAGTGAAACTTAATTAAATTCTATGATAAAACTTCCATACATCAAAATTTTGCGCTCAAGCGATAACTGCTTCGTTAAAGGAAGGGAGCAAGATGAAAAAAAAAACATTTCTGCGTCGACTGCACCGTGAAAAATCGCTTTTTCTGAGCATCGTTGATCATCTACCGGTACTCAACTTGTACGTCGTAAACTGAGGGCAAATATAGTTTCCCTATATGGTGAAAGCTCGGAGGAAATATATGCTGCTAATTCAGCTAGTTCCCATTCAAACCTGGGAATGCAATTTCGTATTTTTTTAGCTGGTGACATCAACAGGTGAGAGGAGAGGACATCAAACTCATGAAAATTTTATATAGCTGCCATAACTACACATACTATTTACGCAAAGGAGGTTTATTAGGAGGTAGCAACGGCTACGGAGATCAGAGGCTGAAAATCCAGGCAAGGCTGAAGCCTGATGGTTATGCTGATCAGTTGACCAAAAGACTGGGAGCCTGTGATTAGTGGAAAGGAATGATTTGGAGCCTGTGATTGATAGGAAAGGAGCAGCCATAGAAAAAAAATGCCTCGGCCAATAGGGAGAAATGTGGTTGTGTTCCCTACTTCTTTTGCAACTCCTTGGTCCACGCGTACTAAAGTTTAAACTTTCAGTTTTACTCTGTGAATATAGCACTCCGTATCTAATTTACCAACTGCCTTAAGCTTCCGGCACGCATTAAATGTTAATTTTTTGCCAGCAGTTTCTGCAAGCCAGCTTAAATGTGCTTCAATAAGTAGTTGGTGTGGTGCATTCCACTTAATGGCACCGGAGAACAAATTCTCGATCAGTTACTTAGCCAGGTTAGCCACTGAAGTTGGGGTATTGGGTTTTGGGGGCTACAAGCATTTCTCAAGGCAGCCTCCACCAAAAGATGCTGCGATTCTCTCCAGTTGTATACAGCTAAGTGTAAGAGACAGTAAAAAAATCAAATTCCAATGCAGCCTAAGAGAAGCTGTAAATATCTTTATTGTTTAGGTTTTAACGTTGGCGGAGCAGATGCACATTCAATTAAAAGTAGCTATAAGAATTCCAACTTTGACCATCTTCTACAACAAGGACGTACTTTATCTTATCGATCTCCATTGAAGGTGCAACATGTTTACAAAATCTGCAACCTGGCCTATTTTTGTCAATTCCGTTAAGAGCGTGACACGAAACATACAAATAGGTATGTAAACATATAAACACACGATGGTGTTTATTATATTACTTTGAGCGTATCACAATAGATGAAGCAACCCATTCCAGAGCTCCTAAATTTCATGGCTTCGCAAGTTTGCAGGTGTTTGCTATCCGTACATAACGAAAGTTTTTGCCGTGATGACAAAAATCACGTGCCGCCAAAAGTTCTTAATGCGAACATTGAACAAAGTTTCATTGTATTACTTCGAAAGCATTGAGATGAAAGTTATCTAATGAGAGTTTTTGAAGCTAAGAAAAGCACTGTCAAAACTTTCATCCGAAGCGATCTTTTAGACTGACGTTTGAGTTCAATTTAGGGAATGAGGCTCCTCGTTCGCCGGGTCCATACGTTTTCAAACACAGCTGTATACGTGACAATTTTCTTACGCAAAAGACAGACAATCAAGGATTATTTTTTATGAACAATACTCACGGTAGAAGATTCTGAGTGTAACTAACATGGCATTTCATTCTGTGTCAAAAGAATTAAAATTCGACGACATACGAGGGGAGATGTCAGTCGTAAGGCACGCAGTGCAGACGATGTCGACTTGAAATGGTTGCTCCCCCACATCGTACACAAATAACCACGGGCAATGCGGGGCTCTGACGAATGATCGATGTCCCAACAACGAAATTACAAAACGTGCTTACAGTTATACAAGGCTGAAGTTCCTACATATTTTTCAATAAATAAGAAACATAAACTACAAACTTAGGTTTCCTTCATCCTCCCAGCGATCTCATGATGCAACGTACAGCTGATGAAAAGATATTCTATCAAATTCTTTTCAATACTTCTACAGCAGCCAGCTACATTGATCCAGGCTAGTTGTTTCGACAATTCATTGTACTCGTTGAACACATCCAAAACTTTTGCATCTTGCAGTTATTAATTTCACAAAATGTGTAGCACTGCCGTAGGAAAAGGTAGGTGGAAATTACAGCGTTGCCAAACAGCGAATGTTTTGCGCCACGTGTCTTTCTGCCTCGCTGCCAAGAGAGGCAGAAATAATTACAAGACGTACCTATTATTGGTGCTACAATGTTAACGATGTAAAGATACTTCACCAGCCACAGAATACAAAGATCTGAAGGGAGAAATAAAGCGCAGGCACTTACAGCGTAATGAAGAAGACAAGGAACCAAAGTACGGACAACAGCCGAGCAAGCTTAGGTGATAACGACTAGGGAAGAAGACGAAATAAGAGAAGAGGAAGTAAGGGAGAAAGCTCGAAGGCAATAAGGACACGGATGAAAAATGTCCCAAGGGCCTGGCTAAGGATAACTCAACCTATGCCGCTCCCTCCTGAGGCGTGGCTCCTTCATAACAGAACATGACAGGATCATGGATGTATTCCTCAACTTAATTTAGTCAAGAAAGAGTTTCAATGAAAGTCGTAAAAGTACAAAAAAAGTCACTGAAATGTAAAAGGCAATCCGCGTTACAAATATCTGACGATATAAATTGACACAAAAGACTTCCAATTGCAGACGTTGTTCAGCCGAGGGAAAGTTACTTCGAAGTTTAAAGTATTCGTACCAATAGCATCAATGGAAACAAATTTTTGAGAGTGTTTAAGAGTACATGCATTTCGACGGTGTGATGTTTTCACAATATTACAACAGTGTACGAGAGTAGGTTTGCAACAAAGAAGTGCCCTATGGTGCAACACCAGTTTTTAATAATTCCTAAATGGAAATACCAAGCAAAGGTCGCATTCCAGCCAAGGCGTTAGACATGACAGAACAGCCAAGGCTAAGTCACGACTTAGAAGGTGCGTTCGATTGGCGCACTTCAATCGAGATAATTTGCTTCGAAGAGCTTTAGCTTGTTTGCAACTGCAGTGCCGAGAGCATTCGAAGCTGGACTGAGTTCAAGGTTGTCGCAAACGTAATCCATTGGTGATTAAAGCGAGAAACTCGATCCAGAAAGGCGAATCTTCACCAGCCAATGATTATTATGGAACAAATCTAAGTTATTCAGATTCCAGTACCACAATTCAAGCAATCGAATCGAACACGCCTCAAAGCAGGTGGTTGCACAGGATGCGCGTAGCTATGGTAATATTTAATGCAAATCAAGGTAACTGCATACTGTGTGTGCAGGATTTCAAGGCAAGAAAGAGAGTACGACTATTAGTAATTAAAAGTGGATAATGGGATCCGTAGATACAGTCAGTAATGAAAAAAGTTAAGCTGCATTAAGATAGGGCACTCTGTTTAAAACGACCATAAATAAACTAAACTGTAAAACATGACTGTATACCGCATAAGGCAAATGCACTCTGCGTGTCTTGAAAATGTGAAACTCGTTAGAAAACATCAAAACTATTTGTTATTACTGTTTCTACATCAACCTAAAACAATAAAATATTTATCATGCATGGCTATATATATATATATATATATATCAGCAGAGCCGTGCTGCGCATATTGCTTTATTTCCTTGTCTGTTTACATGTCAACACAACCTGAAATTTTAAGTCAGCCCCCGTTGCGACCGAGGACTAACGGCACGCCGTAGCAATAGGATATTTTCAAGAGTTCGGAAAACCGCGGCGTAAGCCGAAGCCTCCGCCGCAAAATGAAAAAGAGTTCAGTCGGCTAACGGTAAAATAAATATAAGAAATTGTGGCCGACATTAGTAAACTGAGATAAAACTATACTCCCTCTGTTCGGAAATAGTTGTCGCTCAGCTAAAAAGTTCACTTGCAGTGCAATCCTGGATTAATAAACAAGACGTATAGGGAAGACCTTGTCCAAAAAGTTAGCAAGTTCATCCCCTACATTAGTACAGATGGATATTTCCACTTTGTTCTTTCAGGCGTGTTTTATCTAAGGGAACAATTATATCGGAACAACATGAATAACATTTGGGAAACACTATTTGGGAACAGAGGGAGAGCAATACGTTGTATTTATGGAGAAAGGAGCTGCCTTGCAATTAGTACAAGATGTCGATCACAACAGCAGAGGTCGAAAGCGTTAATTCAACACAGTCAGAGACGCTAAAGATATTATCAATATTGGTAAACATTTGAGTCCTCATAAAAACCCAAAGTCTGTAGCATAGCACAGCCTCACGCGATAAGAGTCTGGCCAGTACTAAGTCCCCGAACAGACAGCGGACACGGGAAGAGGACACACAAATAATGGCGCCCTCAGTCGCCAACACAGCAGCCCTCGCTTCCGCAATATTAGAACGGGCTGTACTTACACACATTGTAACTACACATATTGTATATACACCTAGTGTAACTACACATATTGTACCTACACACATTATAACTAGACAAATTGTATATACACCTAGTGTAACTACACATATTGTACCTACACACATTGTAACTACACAAATTGTATATACACCTAGTGTAACTACACATATTGTACCTACACACATTGTAACGACACATATTGTAACTACGCAGACAGTGAACTACGCATGCTGAAACTTCACAAATTGTAACAACAATAATGCAACTACACGTAGTGCAACTACACACATTGCAACTGCACATATTGTAAATTTACACATTGTATCTACATCTATTGTAACTACACATATTATAATTACACACATTGAAAGTACACATGTAACTGCACATGTTGTAGCTACACATAGTGTATTTACAGATATTGTAGCCACACAAACAGTAACTGCACATAGAGTCATAGACCCATTGTACTGTAATTACACATACTGTACCTACAAATAAGTAACTTCACATATTGTAACTACACAGGTCTATTGTAATTACACATATTGTAGCTACACACACACATTGTAATTACATGTATGGTTATAATGCATATTAATATGACCTTGTGCTATGTTCGGAGACGCTGGTCTCTAGCCATCGTCATGTTTCTGAGCTGTTGATCCCGAACTTTGAAAAGCCAGTGCTGCGGTTGCGAGACTCTTGCCCTGGATTTANTCTTTTGTTTTCTCCACCCGCTGGGCTGGTTGCGTGGGGGTTTGTTAACCTCATGGAGTTTCTCCGTTCCTGCGTTGCCAGTCTGGTGTGATTTAATAATAATAATAATAATAAGTAGAGATAGAGTAAAGAAACACATTATAAGTGGACATATTATAACTAGAAACATTCTAATTACACTATTATAGCGGCACATATTCTAAATACACATACTGTAAGTACATGTATCGTAACTAGACACATTATAGGGTTGGAGACTAAGTCTTTGCGGTCTTTTGATTAAATATTTTTGAAAGGTTTAATAAAAATAACCATTAACGAATAAATAATATATTCTCCATTGCTGTTTACAACTTCTCCTCGACGTTCAACAAGATTTTCAAAACCTCGCGGGTAAAAACTAACTGGTTTGGACTAGAAAAGCTCATCCAAACGGGTTTTCAATTTTGCATAGCCTAAGTACGAAACGAAAATTCGAGCATAGCATTTGAAAGAAATGGAAACAGATGAAAATCAGTTGGTACCAAATCCGGAGAGTAGGACGGGTGTGGCAGGATTTCCCAGCCATGCGTTTGAAGGGTTTCCTTTATCATATTGGCGACATGAGCAAGGGCAATCATTGTGATGCAGCAAAAGAATTTCCAAGCTGCCAATTAGATTTTTTCTCGGGAATAGACATTTTTAGTCGTTCCCATCGTTGAACATAGAGTTCAGCATACCTATAATGAATAATCCCCTCCCACTCCCCCATACACATAACATCATTTTACGCGGATGAAGATCCTGTTCCAAGCGCGGTGCCGCTTGTTTACCGGAGCAAAGCTATTCCTTGTGCTGCTTCATATTTTTCGTTTCCAGTAACGATTCTGTAAGAAATCGCTGCTCCTGTCCATGAGTTGAGCGATGACGAACAAGCAAACCGGCGGAGATTGTGCCTCGTTGATTTAGTTGCTGTCAGTATGCACAATCCATGATCCATACTTCTTGACCTTTCCCATAGAGTGAAGATGCTTCTGTTTGGCAAGGTGGCAGCACTTCATTTTCTATGCCAGGTCCCCTATCGTTTGACGAGGATTTTCGTGCAAAATATGGTTTAATCGTTCCTCATCGAGCTCATCTACATGACAATGGACGAGATGAGTTTTAAGGTAGAAAAATCATTTTTGAACTTGGCATACCAATTATGAGCGGTCCTTTCAGCTACGGCACCTTCTCCATACACAGCGCAAACATCGTGCGCAGCGTTTGTGGTCCTAAAACTTTGGCTGAAAGCAAAAAGTGTTGTCCAAAATGGTCATTTTTCTCAACTTGACATTCCATTTTGGCGGACTGAAAATAAACAGAAATTAACTAAGAATACTCGAAAACATGAAAAATAGACGGCAGATGTTTCGAAAATATCATTTTTGAAAAAAATTGATGCCGTAATTGAAAAATATAATAGATTCCTAAATTTTAAAAAATCGGCAAGAACTTAGTTTCCAACCCATTGTAACAGACGTCTTCTAATTACACATATTGTTACTAGACAATAGACATTCATTATGCACAAAAATTTTTATTCAGTCTTATACAGTGCAACGCGTTGCTTATGAGGGCATTCTCTTTGCTTCTTGAAAATAATAATAGTGTGGAGAAATGTCAGTGAAGTTCTCTTCTAATAAAACTAGAAACTGTCTATGACCGGTCTACAAGCAGAGGGGATGAAAGTAAACAAATGCACGGATAACCGATCTTTATGAAGACAATAGCGCACGGCCTCATCTAATTCCGGGGCTACTATATACAAGCGCAAGCTCAACTGATGAACAAAGTCGGTAGCGTAGACACGGAAGGCTGACCGACACGGGAACTGAGTGGCCGCTCATTAAGTTGATCGTACGATTATATGGTGTGGTGGCACGAGACACGATCAGCAGGTATGTAAAGAATTTAAAATATTAACATTTGTATTATTATTATTGTGCACAAATTGTCAAATTCGATTCCCAACAGGATAATATCCATTACGACTAACGAGGGTGACTATCCACTAGCTGGGAAGTTCGATCAGTATCCATTACAAGGGTGAATATCCAGTACAAGTCATGGGAGAACATCAACTACATGGGTGAATAATCATCAACGAGGGTGAATATGAAAGGCAAACGCAATAAGCTAAACTATACTCAACTAACGTTAACGCATTTGTAACATAAACGTTCGGTTAACTTCATTAAATGCTTTCTTACTACGCGCATTACTATCTGCGAAGCCCAGTGAGTTCTCGCTCATACTGTACCTCTATCACGTCCAGATCAGATCCCATCAAACATGCCGTTTGCATCACCTATAGGCAGCAAGCAAGCAGGCATCAGGATGTTTGCGTCGGTAATTTTCTTTAATATTTCCAAGTCACGTAGCGCTAACATTGAGGCATGCAGGAGCAGAATCTTATGCTGCTAAATGAAATCAGCGGCCGCGTTTTGTTCATGGCAACGAGCATCAAAGGAAACAGTTATGAGGCCGCAGCTGTGCTTTTGTCGAGTCATCAAGTTACTAAGAAAATGTGCCGCCCGCCGGCGTCTTGTGCCACGCAGTTGCTGGGCAGGCCATGGCGCTCTCTGCATGGTACAAGTCGCCTCAACGTTGCACTCACTCGAGTTACTGTTTTTTTTTTTAACAAAATGAAATCTAAGCGTGTTCACCTCTTAACGTGAATGTTTTTTTTAATACTAAGTGACAAAATGAATCAAATATTACACTGATTTATTTACTTTAAAAACAGTTATTATAGGTAGAAAGCAGTAGATAGAAAAGGATATATGAGTTAAGAATAAGAAGGTAACCGAGGTAATTTTGAAAGAGTCACATGCCTCTCCTATTGGGTACCATAGCTAGTTTAGCTATTTGCGACGTAACTATGCACCTTAATTGATACAACCTGGCAAAGGAAGAATGGCAATAGCAACCAGAATTACACGACAACAAACTGGAGATTTCTCAAGGGATATACAGTACAGTAAGAAACAATAAACTAGCCCACGACGTGTATCTCTGGTCAGTACGTTAGGAAGAGAACATATGTAAGTAAACAGGCAAGTTATTTGTTTGCTAGGCCACTGCATAAAAGGTACACTAGAAGGTTTTACAGCCCGTTATACATCAATGAAACCTGACTTGAATTTATCTAAGCTATAAAAGCAAACTCAATTTTTTTTTGTGCCCTGCATTCCCGCAAAGCTTAATCCTTCAATATTAAAGAGTGTCGCTATAACGAAGAAATGCTTATGAGTGGTACAGAGCAGTTTGCACATTTCCTCACTCTTTGACAGACAGGGCATACTTGCATATAATGACAGTTTTTTGTTTCTCGGAAGGTGAGTGCCATCCATTCATACATTTTACTGACCTCCAAGCTCAAGGGAAAAGCTCATCGTTGGAGAAAATTTCGTGTTCATTAATATAGGTATACTGGATGGGTGTCCTACACCGCAATCTAATGAAAGTCGTAAGGCAAAAAAGTGAGTTGAATAGAGTAAGAACAGTGACGTCACATCGATGAGTGCCTCAGTACATCTACCTTAGGCTGAATTTTTACAGACAATACTTTTTCTTCCTCTAGTACTTGTAACACGCATCCAAACAAGGTTATATAGATAACAGGTAAAGCTGTTGCAAAGCTGTTCAAAACAGCCGTTATTGGAGACTGAGGCCGTCACATATATAAGGGCTTCAGTCTCCTATAGCGGCAGTTTTGAGCACACGCGTCCCTGCCGTTATAGCAGCCTTACTTTTACTTCTTTTAGTATGTACAAGTAACCAAACTAGTATATTTGAATTACCTCCTTCAGTACTTGTAACAAACAAGCAGAGTAAGATGTTGGCTTAATTACCCACGGCAGCAAGCAGTAACTCCGTCGCGCACGTACCCGACCTCGCCCCCCCCCCCACACACAGTCGCCGCGTACACGAGACGCACGCTGCCAACTCTGCTACGGGGGGCCAATAGCCCCCACGGTGACGGAGGTGCTGCACTATACCTGTGCCAGCTACCATTTGTGATTTCAAGGCCAGCGAATCCCACAAGCGACCAGCGAATTCTTTATTATTTCGTTGTAACAGCAGGCAACTTCGTACCCACTTCGTGCTGATCTTTTGCACAGGAACTCGATAGGCGAAACATAAACCAGCAAGATATGAGCATCCGATGAAGGACGGTCTCACTGGTAACTTTTTTGGCCAATGACTGCAACAAACACTGACCAACGGATTAGTGAAACCTGACTGTCAATTCGTTGATACGAAGATACCATTCCGCACGATAGGAGGCGTTTATAACCCCAAAAGGATTGTGTCTGAAGAACATTTATGTACATACTCTTAACCCTGTCACCGCGTGTCTCTCAATG